>JAKGGE010002111.1:0-19040 GCA_023748175.1 Hoolock leuconedys | reverse complement strand
TTTTTTTGTTGTAAATTTGTTTGAGTTCATTGTAGATTCTGGATATTAGCACTGGGTCCTGTTGTGGGGAGGGGGGGAAGGGGAGGGGCGAGAGGGGAGGGATAGCATTAGGAGATATACCTAATGTTAAATGACGAGTTAATGGGTGCAGCACACCAACAAGGCACATGTATACATATGTAACTAACCTGCACGTTGTGCACATGTACCCTAAAACTTGAAGTATAAGAAAAAAAAAACAAAAACAAAAAAATAAAAATAAAAATAAAAAGGCAGACAAGAACACTATAAGAAAAGTATGGGCCAACCAATATCCCTGATGAACATAGATACATTAAGTCCTCAAAAAAAGTACTAGCAAACAGAATTTAACAACACATTAGAACATTTACCATGATAAAGCGGATTTATCCTCCAGATGTTTCAGCATACACAAATCAAATGTGATAAACCACATTAACAGAATGAAGGATAAAAAAATAGCTATCTCTGTATATGCAGAAAAAGCATTTGACAAAATTCAAAATCCTCTCATGACAAAACCTCTCAACAAATTCGGCATAGAAGGCATGTACCTTAACACAAAGCAGGACATATGTAACAAGCTCACAGCTCACATCATACCCAACAATGAAAAAGTGAAATCTTTTCCTCTAAGATCAAGAATAAGACAAGGATAGTTATTCTCACTACTTCTATTCAACTTATTTCTGGAAGTCCTAGCCAGAGCAATTAAGCCAAATAAAGAAATAAAAGATATTCAAATTGAAAAGGAAGAAGTAAAATTGTCTCTGTTTGATGACAACCTATTATATACAGGAAACCCTAAAAACTCCACCAAAAAGCTACTAGAAATGATAAATGAATTCAATAAAATTGCAGAATTCAAAATCAATGTACAAAACTCAGTAGTTTATACTGACAACAAACTATATGACAAAAATAAAGAAATCAATCTCATTCACAATAGCATCAAAAAAACTGTATTTTTTTGTTTAGGAGCACATTTAGGATTGTATTTAGGAGTACATTTAACCAAAGAGGTGAAAGATCTGTATTCTGAACACTATAAAACATTGATGAAAAAATTGTATATGACACAAGTGCATGGAAAGATATTTTACGTTCATGGGTGGGAAGAATTAATATTCTTAAAATGTCCTTACTGTCCAAAGTGATTTATAGGTTTAATGCAATATTTATCAAAATTCCAACGTCGTTCTTCACAGAAATAGAAAAAACAATTTGAAAATTTATATGGAACGACAAAAGACCCTGAATAGCTAAAGGACTCGAGCAATAAGAACAAAGCTGAAGGCCTCACAATCTGATTTCAAAATGTATTACAGGAAAAGAACAAAAGAAGGAAGAAGAGGGTAGAGGAGAAGTACAGCAAGGGTGGAGGGAGGTGCCCGCGCTGTGTCAGAGGAGCAGGAGGAGTATGGACAGAGAAGCCTCCTGGGTGGCATGGAGCACTTGCTCCTCTAGGCACTGCCCAGCCCCCTGTCAGCCAGGGCTGAACCCCCACAGGATAAGGAAGCCTGTGTATGTACCAACAAACAAAGCTACATCTGTGACAAAACAGGACACTGCTGTGGGCAGTCTCAGTGTCATAACTACTACTATGAACACTGGTGGTTCTGGCTGGTGTGGACCATCACCATCACCCTGAGCTGCTGCTGCGTCTGCCACCACAGCCAAGCACAGCCCTCAAGTCCAGCAACAGCAACATGAAACCAACCTGACTGCCTATGCAGAAGCTCACAGTTACTCAGTGCTTCCATCTTATTTCACCAAACTGTGTATTACCTTCTTATGAGGAAGTGGTGAAGTAACCTCCACCTCCTCCCCTCCCATACAGTGCCTTCCAGCTACAGCAGCAGCAGCAGCAGCTGCTGCCTTCACAGTGTGGCACTGCAGGTGACGCTGTGGGAGACACTTGGAAGAGTGGCCACTAGTCTGGGCCCAGCAGAAGCAGCACAAGACCTCAAGCATCACTGACCCTAATCCCTCCGACCTACCAGCTGACCGAGAAACAGCCAGTCACCAAAGCCCCAGGAGTAGAACCCAGTGGATCTGTGGCCGGCCTGGGAAGCTGGACCCAGGGGCCTTCCTGGACAAGGATTCAGAATGTAAGGAGGAGCCGCTGAGAGATGACCACTCTCATATGGCAGCACACCTCCTGACAGCAAAGACAAGACACCCGGGAGACACCACCACTTCACAGAGGACTCAGGTATCGAAATGTGTGGATGCAGCCAGGGGCACCATCACAATGACCTCAAAGAGTTCAACACATTCATAGAGGATGCTCTGGATGGGCCCCTGGACTTCTGTGACAGCTGCCACGTGCAGCCTCCCTGAGACGAGGAGGGAGTCCTCTGCCCCATCTGAGCAGTGGGCTTGAGAGCCTGGGCATCCCCATCTGACATGGCCACCTGTGTGCCTGCTGGGGAACACAAATCAATGAGCAGGACTCTCCAAACTCCCAGGGCAGCAGTTCCCCCGGGTAGAGCAGGTCCTATTAGCTCCCAAGAACTTGGCAAAGCAACCAGGATAGGGGAAAACCGTGAGAAAATCATTAAATGACTTTCACAGAAAATAATACAGACACTTTGTTTTTTGTTTCTTTTCCCTTATCCTCTCCTGCATTTTCCTACATCTCCAGGTACAGTTCAAAGAGAGAAGCCCACAGAGGCTCAGGATTTGTCATCTGTGGCTGCCAGTGTCTGCAGAGCCAGAATTAGGCTAATCCTGTGGGAGGATGAGGGCTGATGGGCAGTTGTATGGCAGGTTAGTAAGGAGCCTGCTGATCTCTCAACTTCCAGGTGAAAAGATCTATACACTCTGTACATCAGGACAAACTAAAGCACCCTTCAAAGGCCGTTTCCCAGCAGGCTCTGGCTGGCTGCAGATTGGTTCAGGTGTGGATTATACGGCCTTCTCTTTGGTTTTTCTTTTAAAAACAAACAAACAACAGACAGCTGGAAACAAGAACTTTACCAGTTGGCAGGTTTGGCTGTGTCCCCACCCAAATCTCATCTCATGTGTCAAGGGTGGGACCCAGTGGAGGTGATTGGATGATGGGGGTGGTTTTCCCCATGCTGTTCTCGTGATAGTGAGTGCTCACGAGATCTTATGGTTTTATAAGTGCTTGACAGTTCTTCCTACACACACACACACACACACACACACACATGCTCTTTCACCTGCCACCATGTAAGACATACCTGCTTCCCCTTCCACCGTGATTGTAAGTTTCCTGAGGGCTCCCACCCCAGCCATGTGGAACCGTGATTCATTTAAACCTATTTCCTTTGTAAATTACCCAGTCTCAGGTAGTATCTTTATAGCAATGTGAGAATGGACTAATAAAGTAAATTGGTACCACAAAGAGTAGGGTACTGCTATAAAGATACTTGAAAATGTGGAAGCGACTTTGGAACTGGGTAACAGGCAGAGGTTGGAACACTTTGGAGGGCTCAAAAGAAGACAGGAATATGTGGGAAAGTTTGGAACGTCCTAGAGACTTGTTGAATGCTTTTGACCAAAATGACGTGGACAATGAAGTCCAGGCTGAGTTGGTGTCAGCTGGAGATGAGGAACTTCTTGGGAACTGGAGCAAAGATCACTCTTGCTATGTTTTTCTCAAACTACACAGAGAGCAAGAGAGGTCCACCTCACCACAACATTTCATCCAATCCACTAACAAAACAGGCACATCACTGGAGCCACCTTCAACTCTCCAGACTACCCAGCTGCCAGCTGAATACCACAGATGGCTGCAGTTAACACCACCTGGGGCAGAATCATGTAGCTAAGCCCTGCTTGCACCAGTACAAGTCCACAATTCTTTTAAGTTTGTTTTAAGATGCTGAGTTTTGAGGTTGTTTGTGGTACCTGGAATAAGATGTCACTCTAATATAATATAAACTTAAACTATGCGGCATTGGTTTTGGAATCAGAAAATGGATAGAAGCCAGAAGGATTTCACAAAGACTGTTAGTGAAAGGTGAACAGGCTTCAAGGAAAATTATACCAAAACCTGGAAAAGCATTCTGGGAACTGAGAGTAAACACTGAATGAGCCTTAAGGAGATTGAAAACTTGAAAGAGCTTAAGAAGTCTACTGGAAAGGGCTTCAAGGGTAATGAGAAACAATCGTCAGTGGAGGCTGAGGAAAAGGCATCAAAATCATATTCTGATGGGAGAGTTAGAAAACGCTTGCCTGGAATGATATCAAAAATTGGAAAAATACCTAAAAAGTTTGTGGATCTGGCTGGGGAGATTTTTGCTGTCAACTAAAGAAAAAAATTAAGCTTTTAAGAAATTAAAGTTAGATTTATTTAGGGGTCTTACTGAGAACAAGCGACTGAGGATTACAGCCTTGGAGAAGTCTTTCAGAGAGGTTCTGTCAGACTGTTCTGGCACAGGTTTTTAGCCCACAGTTTATATACAAGCTGTGAAGATCCAGTAAGTGCAGCGTCATATTGGACTTGCTCAGAAGCGACATTAAAGCAGAATCACATCAATGTTTGGGTGAGGATACATCTGGTTACAGATTACAGGGTCATAACCACTAACCCTGACAGACATTATCTTTTGTGTAGAAAAGGGTAAGGACTCGGATAATTTATATTTTAAGGAATATAGAGGCTCAGACAAGAGACATGGGGAACATATACTCTATCCTGTTTTGTCTTCAAAGCATTTTTTGGAGAGCTGCACTTCATCAGAGTCAGGGAATGTGTGACATTATGTTGACAAGTATACACAGCAAACATGGCTTCTTACATTTGCTACTCTGTCTCATAAGTTTCCCCTTTTGGTCATAAATCAGTTGACATAAACCAGGTCTGGTTGCATTTAGAAGACCAACATTGATTGTCCCATGTAGCTAGGAAGACTCTTTCCTGGAAAAGTAGATATAGTCTTTATTTGTAGTTGTAAAGACACAAGCATCAAGCCCAGAATGCGTACTTGCCTATTTGTTGGAAAACACACTTTTGATCACATCTATTTTTTTAATTAGTATAATCCAGAATAACCTTAGTATAAGCACAGTAGCCATGATTAAAACTTAATGAAAGTTTTTCATCAACAAGTAAATTTAGTTATTTTTATTACATCCAACATTTTAAGATAATGAGAATTATGATTGATAGTGCCATTTTGAGACCACAAAGCATTTATAAATTTTATATAATCTTTGGAATCCTCCAAGTAATAAAATATCCATACAAATATAATTTTAGGAAAAAATTGACACTCAAAATTCTAACTGATAACGTATTCAATTTCATATATATTATATAATACACACACACACACACACACACACACACACACACACATATATATATAGAAAGAGAGAGAGAGAGAGAAATAGAGAATGTATATATATTAAAGTCTTGCTGTGTCAACCAGGCTGGAGTGCGGTGGCATGACCATAGCTTACTGTAACTTCAAACTCCTGGGCTTAAGGGGTCCTCTTGCCTCAGCCTCCCAGGTACGTAGGACTCAGGCACAGGCCACCATGCTTAGCTACTTTGTTTTCTGTAGAGACGGGGCCTTGCCATGTTGCTCAGACTGGCCTCAAACTCCTGGCCTCGAGTGATTCTCCCACTTTGGCCTCCCAAAGCACTGGTATTATAAGTATGAGCCACTGTCCCCAGCCTTATGTAATTTTTGGAATATTTGTATCAATAACATACACATAAATCTAACTGAAAGAAGATCTATTATCCTTTGTCATTTGACAATGCCTCTGATACAATTTACAAAAAAAGTCTAATTACTTAATTCGAAAAGACTTAATTTAGGATTTTAACCCTAAGGGAACTTATCACAGATGTCAAAAGTTTAAAACACTTGGTCTAACCAGAATAAAAGGTTATTGCAAAGTAAAAGTTATTCATTTAACCAAGGTGATAATCAAAAGACCTCAAAAGCAATGTAGAAAGTCATATTGATGGGGAAAAAAAGAAAAAAAAAAGTGAAAATTTTAAAGCTCAGTTTTCCAAGTAGTCAAAAATGTAATAAAGACAATGTGAAGGCTGGGTGTGGTGGCTCAAGCCAATAATCCCAGCCCTTTGCGAAACTGAAGGGGGTGGATCGCTTGAGCCCAGGAGTTCAAAACCAGCCTAGGCAACATGGCAAAGCCTCATCTCTACAAAAAAATACAAAATTTAGCCAGGTGTCCCAGCTACTCAGGAGGCTGAGATGGGAGGATTGCTGAAGCCCCAGGAGGCAGAGGTTGCAATGAGCTGAGATACCACCACTGTACTCCGGCCTGGGTGACTCTGTTTCCAAAAAAAAGAAAAAGAAAAAGAAATTATCTTGGTAAAATGTAAAATCTGTGTTTTTTCAGCCAGCTATCAAATAAATAAATAAAAATCTACTGTTGTGTGATTTCTTCTCCTTATACAAAGTCCATGTAGATAACCAGGAAGTAAACCCTGATAAAAAGAATACTTATGTTTAACCACACACAGGGAGAGTGTTTTCAGGGTTATGAGAATACATATGTTATAAAGGAATATAAACAATAAAACTAGTACCTTGAGCAGGGGAATACATGGCTCTTAGTAAAAACATGAGAAGTTTTCTGATTAAACAATTCAGATATATCAAGAAATGCCCAGAGTACAGAATCAAGTTACACTGGAGGAAAACATTGCTTCTTCAGACTTCAAGATAAACACTGCAGCATCAGGCCACAACAGCAATGTTTGAACTGAGGAAAAAAGTTAAAAGTCAATGAAAAGGTTGAAGGAGACAGTTATCATCCCAGCCAAGCAAAAAGATATACCTATTCAAGAGAAGAAAGAACAGAAGGTGTATTAGTCCATTTTGCATTGCTGTAAAGGAATACCTGAGACTGGGTAATTTATAAGGAAAAGTGGTTTATTTGGCCCAGGGTTTCTGCAGGCTGTATGAGAAGCATTGCACCAGCATCTGCTTCTAGGGAGCCCTTGGGAAGCTTACAAGTATGGCAGAAGGAAAAGGGGGAGCCACCATGTCATATGGTGACAGAGGGAGTAAGAGAGAAGGGAGAGATCCCAGACTCTTTGTAACAGCCAGATCTCAGAGTAACTCATCACCATAGGAAGAGCACCAACCCATTCATGACCCAAACACTTCCCACCAGGTCCCACCTCTAACACTGGGAATTACATTCCAATATGAGATTTGTAGGGACAATCGTCCAAACTATATCAGGAGGTAATCACGTATGACTTACAAATCCCATGCAATAAGGTACAGCAAAAGTCTAACTTCTGATATATAAATCTGACAAGTTTCAAAAAAAATGGATTACAGAATTAAATATCAAAACTTCTTGCAATGTTAACAAGAGCAAATCAAGAGTTTAAAAACCCTGTTGTTTAAATAGAGCAAATGAAAATTTCCAGTTTTATGTTAGTGTATTTTAATGTCAAAGTTCAATCTTTAAAAATAATTTTCTTTTAATTATAGCCAACTTAACTATACATAAAAATTTTTTATAACTTTCCTTTTCACAAAACTTATTAAACACAAGTTACATAGATCATTTCCAACATGCTTGAATTTCAGCCTTATCCTATACTTTCAGTTCCTGAAATAACCAGTCATTTTACTTTCTGACAAAAACGTACCATACAAGATTCTTTCTCATATAAAATTATTTATATTTTTTAAACTTTCTTACTGGAAATACATCTTCATATCTATAACTATTTTTATACCTCTCTCTCTCCTACTTCTGGACTCTTTTCTATTGTTTTATATTTTATTCCTAAATCTATATTTTGAAACAATCTTTAAAAAACCTCTGAATTACAAAAAATTATTCGAACACACTTTATGCCTTTTTGATAATATTTGCACATTTTTTACACTGAGAATTAAAAATTTTAACTCTCAGTAACTTTAAATTTTAGTGATAACCTAGGAATCAAGAAATCTTAAATTGAGGCTAGGAGCAGTGGTTTACACCTTCAATTCCAGTCCATCGGAAGGCCAAGATAGGAGGGTTCCTTAAGGCCAGAAGTTTGAGAGCATCCTAGGCATCACTGTGAAATGCTGTCTCTACAAAAGTTTTTAAAAACATTATCTGGGCTTGGTGGGGCACACCCGTATTCTGAGCTACTCGGGAGGTTGAGGCAGGAGGATCACTTGAGGATAGGAGTTCAGGTTATAGTGAGTTATGATCATGCCACTGCACCTCAGCCTTGGTTACTGAGTAAGATCCCACCTCTAAAAATAAGCCTAAATTTTGAATTGTCTGTCATATATAACAATTTTATGGATGAAACCATTTTATAATTTTTAGAAACATGCTTTGGTAAAATGGTTTAATGATTTTAATTGGAAATCATTCAGATATTTAATTAGTATCATTATGTAATTTAATATAACTTTAAGAATTTCAAATTACTTTTAGTGTTTTAGACATGAAGTCCTTGCCCATCATGTCTAAAACACCAAAAGCAATGGCAACAAAAGCCAAAATTGACAAATGGGATCTAATTAAACTAAAGAGCTTCTGCACAGCAAAAGAAACTACCATCAGAATGAACAGGTAACCTACAGAATGGGAGAAAATTTTTGCAACCTACTCATCTGACAAAGGGCTAATATCCAGAATCTACAATAAACTCCAACAAATTTACAAGAAAAAAAACAAACAACTCCATCAAAAAGTGGGCAAAGGACATGAACAGACACTTCTCAAGACATTTATGCAGCCAAAGACACATGAAAAAATGCTCATCATCACTGGCCATCACAGAAATGCAAATCAAAACCACAATGAGATACCATCTCACACCAGTTAGACTGGCGATCATTAAAAAGTCAGGAAACAACAGGTGCTGGAGAGGATGTGGAGAAATAGGAACACTTTTACACTGTTGGTGGGACTGTAAACTAGTTCAACCATTGTGGAAGTCAGTGTGGCGATTCCTCAGGGATCTAGAACTAGAAATACCATTTGACCCAGCCATCCCATTACTGGGTATATACCCAAAGGACTATAAATCATGCTGCTATAAAGACACATGCTCACGTATGTTTATTATGCACTATTCACAATAGCAAAGAGTTGGAACCAACCCAAATGTCCAACAACAATAGACTGATTAAGAAAATGTGGCACATATACACCATGGAATACTATGCAGCCATAAAAATGATGAGTTCATGTCCTTTGTAGGGACATGGATGAAACTGGAAACCATCATTCTCAGTAAACTATCGCAAGGACAAAAAACCAAACACCGCATGTTCTCACTCATAGGTGGGAATTGAACAATGAGAACTCATGGACACAGGAAGGGGAACATCACATTCCGGGGACTGTTGTGGGTGGGGACAGCATTAGGAGATATACCTAATGCTGAATGACAAGTTAATGGGTGCAGGAAATCAACATGGCACATGGATACATATGTAACAAACCTGCACATTGTGCACATGTACCCTAAAACCTAAAGTATAATAAAAAATAAAAAAAAATAAAAAAAAAAAGAAAATGCTAGGGTACGTGATGCATAAAATCAAACAGCAATATGTTACACTAGTAACATATTATTAAAACTTGAAGTTGTAAAGCATTAAAAAAAAAAACTTAAAAAAAAAATAAATAAAAAAAATAAAAATAAAATAAAATAAAATAAATTTACTACTTCAGCACAGGACATGTTAACGAGAGACGCTAGGATCTAAATTAGTCGTTTCTTTTGAAAATTCACATCATGCTTGCTTGCTTGCTTACTTAAATCTGTTAACCATAAGAAATCACCGTCTTGTAATGAAAAAATAAATAGCTGAATGTTTCCAAAAAAAAAAACCACAATGAGATACCATCTCACACCAGTTAGACTGGCGATCATTAAAAAGTCAGGAAACAACAGGTGCTGGAGAGGATGTGGAGAAATAGGAACACTTTTACACTGTTGGTGGGACTGTAAACTTGTTCAACCATTGTGGAAGTCAGTGTGGTGATTCCTCAGGGACCCTTGGAGATTTTATCTGCTAAGTCTGACTTGCTCACTAGTGGTTTAAAATTAGGAAGGGGGGGAGATGCAAAATGGCTGAATAGAAGTCTCCACCGATCACCACCCCTGCCACACACACACACACACACAAGAACACCAAGTATGACAACTATCTACACAAAAGGAGTAGCTTCATAGGAACCAAAGATCAGGTAGGCAATCGTAGTGCCTGTTTTAGACTTAATATCACTAAAAGAGGCACTGAAGAGGATGGAAAATGTCTTTTCTATCCTCTTGAGTCTTGAATTCAGTCTTGAGTTGTGACGCCACCGCTCCCCCAGCCACCCACAGCACTGTGTGGTGGAGATAATCTGTACACTTGAAACAGGGATAACACAGCAATTGTGAGGCTTTGCATTGAACTCAGTGCTAACCTGTCACCACAGAAAGCAGAACAGAGCTGAACTCAGCTGACACTCATCACGGAGGGTGCGTTTAAACCAGCACTAGCCAGAGGGAATCACCCATCCACGTGGTGGGAGGAGGAGTTCCAGCCAGCCTCACCACCCAGGGCTGGAGGGCTCTGGGGCCCCATGTAAACCTGAAAGGCAGTCTAGGACACAAAGACTCCAATTCCTAGGCAAGTCCTACCACTGAGCTGGGCTCAGAGCCAGCCGACTGAGGAAGTGGGGGGCACGTGACCTTTGAGACACTGGCTGGGGCAGCTAAGGGAGTGCTTACATTATCCCTCCCCAACCACAGGCAGAACAGTGCACCTCTCCAAAAGAGACCTTTTCCCTATGTTTGATGAGAGGAGAGAAGAGTGAAGAGGACTTTTGTCTTACATCTTAGATACCAGCTCAGCCATAGCAGGATAGGACACAATGGTCAGGGTCGTCTGGCCCTAACTCTCAAACAATACTTCTAGACATACCTTGGGCCAGAAAGGAACCCACAGCCTTGAAGGGAAGAACCAAGTCCAAGCAGGATCCATAACCTACTGATTAAAAAGCCCTTCGTCCCGGAAGCAGCAGCAGCTATACCCAGGTAGTAAGCTGCAGGCCTTGGGTGAGACTCAGAGATGTGCTGGCTTCAGGTGTGAACTGGCACATTCCCAGCTGTGGTGGCTATGGAGAGAGATTCTTCGGCTTGAGAAAAGTACAGGAAAAAGTAATGGGGACTTTGTCTTGAATCTCAGCTATCAGCTCAGCCACAGAGGGGT
Source organism: Hoolock leuconedys (assembly GCA_023748175.1). NCBI lineage: Eukaryota > Metazoa > Chordata > Mammalia > Primates > Hylobatidae > Hoolock > Hoolock leuconedys. The sequence continues at coordinate 7,836 of JAKGGE010002111.1, read as the reverse complement.
AAAGCACCAAGTGGACTTTTGGGGTCCTCAATTCCAGGCCTTGGCTCTGGGATGGCATTTCTGGACTTACTCTGGGCCAGAGGGGAGCCCACTGTCCTGAAGGGTGAGTCCCAGGCCTCATTCACCACAAGCTGACTAAAGAGCCCTGGGACCTTTAAAGAACATGGGCCATAGCCAGGGAGTGGGTATAGCAGACCTTGAGTGAGACCCAGTGCTGTACTAGCTTCAGGTCTGACTACTTTAAAGCATTTAATAAGCAAACTCCCAGAGGTAAAGGATAAAGAAAAGATCCTAAAAGCAGCAAGAGAAAAGAGAAAATAAACAATGGAGATCCAATATGTTTGGCAGCAGACGTTTCAGTGGAGAGCTTACAGGCCAGGAGAAAGTGGCATGACATATTTAAAGTGCTGAAAGAAAAACTTTTACCCTAGAATAGTACATCTGGTGAAATTGTCCTTCAGACATGAAGGAGAAATACTTTCCCAGACAAACAAAAGTTGAGACCTGTCCCACAAGAAATGATAAAGGGAGCACTCAATCAGAAAGAAAAGAATGTTAACAAGCAATAAAAAATCCTCTGAAGGTACAAAATTCACTGATAATAGTATTACTTTAAAATTATTTAAAATATTCGTGAAACACAGAATATTATAACACTATGTAGTGTGTAAACTACTCTTAAGTAGGAAGACTAAAAGATGAACCAATCAAAAATAATGACAACAACTCTTCAAGACATAGACTGTACAATAAGAAATAAATAGAAACAGGCCAGGTGCCGTGGCTCACACCTGTAATCCCAGCACTTTCAGAGGTCAAAGCAGATGGATCACTTGAGGTCAGGAGTTCAAGTCCAACCTGGCCAACATGGCAAAACCCTGTATTTACTTTAAAGATATATATATATATATATATATATATATATATATATATATATATGGCAACAAAAAAAGTTAAAAACTGGGAGGATGAAGTTCAGAGTTTTTATTAGTTAGTTTTCTTTTTTGCATGTTAGTTTGTGTGTTTTGTTATCAACTTAAAATAATGGATTATTATAAGATAGGGTTTACTGTCTGATGGAAGTCTCAAATCAAAAAACGTACAACAGATACATGAAAAATAAAAAGCAAGAAATTAAATCATACCATTAGAGAAAATGACCTTCACCAAAAGGAAGATGGAAAGAAGGAAGGATGGAAGGAAGGCCACGAAACAACCAGAACACAAATTTTAAAAGGGCAGCAGTAAATCCTTACTTATCAATAATAACATTAAATTTAAATGGACTAAAAAAGCCTAAGACTCAATGGCTTCATTTCCAAATTCTACCAAACATTTAAAGAATAACTAATACCAATCCTACTCAAACTACAAACTATCGCAAGGACAAAAAACCAAACACCGCATGTTCTCACTCATAGGTGGGAATTAAACAATGACAACACACAGACACAGGAAGGGGAACATCACACACCGAGGACAGTTGTGGGGTGGGGGACGGGGGGAGGGACAGCATTAGGAGATATACCTAATGTAAATGACGAGTTAATGGGTGCAGCACACCAACATGGCACATGGATACATATGTAACAAACCTGCACATTGTGCACATGTACCCTAAAGTATAATAAAAAAATAATAAATTTTAAAAATGGAGAAAGAGGGAATACTTCCAAACTCTTTCTACAAGGCCAGTATGACCCTGATACCAAAGCCAGAGAAAGACAAAGCAAGAAGAGAAAACTACGGCCTAATATTGCTGATGAATATTGATGAAAAATCCTTAAAAAATACTAGCAAACCAAATTCAACAACACATGAAAAAGATCATTCATCATGATCGAGTGTGATTTACCCCTGGGATTCAAGGATGGTTTAACATATGCAAATCAATATGATACACCATACCAACAGAATGAAGGACAAAATCATGATTATTTCATTTGATACTGAAAGAGCATTTGGTACGATTCAACGTCCCTTCATGATAAAAACCCTCAAAAAACTGGGTATAGAAGGAACATAACTCAACATAATAAAAGCCATATATGACAGACCCACAGCTAGTATCCTACTGAATGGAGAAAAACTGAAAGCTTTTTCTCTAAGGTCTGGAACATGACAAGGATGCTCATGTTCACCACTTTATTTGACATATTAATAGTACTGGAAGTCCTAGCCAGAGCAATCAGACAAGAGAAAGAAATAGAGGCCATCCACATCAGAAAGGAAGAATTCAAATTATGCTTGTTTTCAGATGATATGATCTTCCATTAGGTAAAAGCTAAAGACTCCACCATGAAACTACTAGGACTGATAAACAAATTCAATAAAGTTGCAGGATACAAAATTAATCTCCAAAAATCTGTAGCATTTCTACATGCTAACAGTGAACAATCTGAAAAATAAATCCAGAATGTAATCTCATTTATGATAGCTACAAATAAAATAAAATGCTTAGGAATTAACCAAATAAGTGAAACATCTCTACAATGAAAACTAGAAAACATTGATGCAAGAAATGCAAGAGGACTCAAAAAATGAAGACTTTTCATGTTTATGAATTGAAAGAATTAATATTACTAAAATGTTTATACTACCAAAAGCAATCTACAGATTCAGTGCAATCCAGTTCAAAATATCAATGACATTCTTCAAAGAAATAGAAAAAAATCTTAAAATGTATATGGAACTATAAAAGACCCAGAATAGTCAAAGTTATCCTAAACAAAAAGAACGAAACTGGAGGAATCACATTACCTGACTTCAAATTATACTACAGAGCTATAGTAAACCAAACTGCACAGTACTGGCATAAAAACAGACATAGACCAGTGGAACAGAATAGAGAAACCAAAAATAAATTTATACATCTACAGTGAACTCATTTTTGACAAAGGTGCCAAGAACATACCTTGGGAAAAGGACAGTTTCTTCAATAAGTGTTGCTGCAAAAATTGGATATTCATATGCAGAAAAATGAGTGTAAACCCCTATCTCTCAGCATATACAAAAATGAAATCAAAATGAACTAAAAATTTAATCTAAGACCTCAAAATATGAAACTGCTAAAAAAACACACACACACACACACACACACACACACACATTGGGTAAGCTCTCCAGGACATTGAAGTAGGCAAAGATTTCTTCAGCAAGACCTCAAAAGCACAGACAACCAAAGCAAAAATGGACAAATGGGATCATATCAAGCTAAAAAGCTTGTGCGCAGTGAAGGAAAGAGCAACAAAGTAAAGAGACAACTCACAGAATGGGAGAAAATACTTGCAAACTACCCATCTGACAAGAGATTAATAACCAGAACATATAAAGAGCTCAAAAACTATAGGAGAAAAAAAACTAAATCTAATAATTCAATTAAAAAATGGCTAAAACATCTGAATAGACATTTCTCAAAAGAAGACATACAAATGGCAAACTGGTATATGAAAAGCTGCTCAACATCACTGATTGTCAGAGACATGCAAATCAAAACTATAATGAGGTATCATTTCACCCCATTTAAAATCGCTTTTATCTGAAAGTCAGGCAATTGATGAATGCTGACGAAGATGTGGAGAAAAGGGAACCCTGACACAGTGTTGGTGGAAACGTATATTAGTACAACCACTATGGAGAACAGCTTGGAGTTTCCTCAAAAAACTAAAAATAGAGCTAAAATACGATCCAGCTACCATATATTCCCACTCCTATGTATATACCCAAAAGAAAAGAAATGGTATATCAAAAAAAAAGTCTGCATTCCCATGTTTATTGCAGCACTATTCACAATAGCCAAGATTTGGAAGCAACCTAAATGTCTTTTAGTAGATGAATGGATAAAGGAAATGTGATACATGTATGCAATGGGGTATTATTCAGCCATAAAAAAGAACGAGACCCTGTCTTTGCAACCACATGGATGGAATTGGAGTTCATATATTAAGTGAAATAAGCCAGGCACAGAAAGAAAAACTTCACATGTTCTCACTTATTTGCGAAAGCTAAAAATCAAAACAATTGGACTCACGGACATAGAAAGTAGAAGGATGGTTACCAGAGACTGTGAAGGGTAGTGGGGATTTGAGGGGAAGTGGAGATGGTTAATGGGTACAAAAAAAAAAAGTTAGAAAGCATGAATAAGACCTAGTATTTGCTAGCACAACATGGTGATTGTAGTAAAAAATAATTTAATTGTACATTTAAAAATAACTAAAAGAGAATAATTGAATTGTTTGTAACTCAAAGGATAAATAAATGCTTGAGAGGATGGATACCCCATTTGCCCTGATGTGATTGTTATGCATTTCATGCCTGTATCAGAATATCTCATGTAACCCATAAATATATACACACTATGTACCCACAAAATTTAAAAATAATTAAAAAACAAAATAAGCCCGAATGCCTAGAGAGTATGAACACATTTAATCAAAATTATGTGGATTTCACCATAAATTTCAAGCAGCTTAAGCACACATGACTCAGAACAGACAAGAGAAATTACTTGAATCTCTTTCACATTTAAAAAAAGTGACATACAATGTACAACCTCCAAAATGAAAACAAAAGCCTTTTTAATTTTTTAAGTCCATTAAATTTTAAGTTCCTTGAAGCTGGGACCTAGACATGGAGTTTACGCATTCTGCCCATTCTTAACTATGATCCATGTACCACTGCCTCCCCAAGGAGCTTGTAGCTCAGGAGACATGTACATGGAAACAAAGAGTTTTAATCCAATATGGATAATAGCGCTACTAAAGGCACGTTCAATGCATTGGGTGGGAACGCAAAGGAAAGAATCCCTAAATCTACCTGTGAGAATCTAGGCAGACTTCCCAGGAGAACTAGCATTTGAGTCGAGGCTTAAGAGTTAGAGGGAGGAATGAGGGGAGGAGAAGTTAATTTTGGGAAGAACTAACAGCAAGCAGAATGAGATTTGGCATGTTTGAGAAACTTTGGTGGTTTAGCACTAATGAAATATTAAGTGCAGAGTGGTATGATAATCAGAGCATTTTTAAAAATAATGTGTACACCTGCAACTATGAAACCACTAGAAGACACACTGGGGAAATATTCAGGATATTGGTCTGGACAAAGATTTGTTGTGCAAGATCTCAAAAGCACAGGCGACCAAAGCTGGGCAAATGACCTCAAAAGCACAGGCGACCAAAGCTGGGCAAATGACCTCAAAAGCACAGGCGACCAAAGCTGGGCAAATGACCTCAAAAGCACAGGCGACCAAAGCTGGGCAAATGACCTCAAAAGCACAGGCGACCAAAGCTGGGCAAATGAGATCATATCAAGCTAAAAAACTTCTGCACAGTACAGGAAAAAGTCAACAAAGTGCAGAGACAATCCACAGAATCAGAAAAAATATTCGCAAACTACCCATCTGACAAGTGTTTAATAACCAGAATATGTAGGGAGCTCAAACAATTCAATAACAAAAAAAACTGATTACAAATGGGTAAAAGATTTCAAGAGACATTTCTCAGAAGACACAAATGGGAAACAAGTATATAAAAAATGCTCAACATTACTAATTATCAGAGAAATGTAAATTAAAACTACAATGAGATGTACTCTCACCCCAGTTAAAATGGCTCTTATCCAAAAGACAGGCAATAATGGATGCTGGTGAGGATACGCAGAAAGGGGAACCCTCATACACTGTTGGTGGGAATTTAAATTAGTACAATCACTATGGATAACAATATAGAGGCTTCTCAAAAAACTAAAAGTAAAATTACTATATGATCCAGCAGTCCCACTGCTGGGTGTATATTTAAAAGAAAAGCAAGCCACATATTGAAGATAGTCTGCACTCTCATGTCTATTGCAGCACTATTTGCAATAGCCAGGATGTAGACTCAACCTAAGTGCCCATCAATGGATAAATAAAGAAAATTTGTTACATATACACAATGGAATATTATTTGGCCACAAAAAAGTAAAATCCTGTCCTTTGAAACAACACGGATGGACCTGGAGGACATCAAGTTAAGTGAAGTAAGCCAGGTGCAAGAAGACAAACATCACAGGTTCTCATTCATCAATGGAAGTTAAAAAGTAGATCTGATGGAGCTAGAGAGTGGAATGATGATTACTACAGGCTGAGAATGGTAGTGGTATGCAGGAGAGAAAGCGAGGATGGCTAATGAGTACAAAAATAGTTACATGGAAGGATTAAGATCTAGTTTTTGGTAGCACAATAGGGTGACTATAATCAATAATTTGTTATAAATTTCAAAATAACTAGAAGAGTGGAATTAGAATGTTCCTACCTTAAAGAAATGATAAATATTTAAGTAGATGGATTGACTACTCTGATTTGATCATTACACATTTTATGCTTGTATCACAATACCACATGTACCCCACAAATATGTTCAATTATGTATCTATAATTTTTAAAAATTAAAAATTAAAAAAAGTAATGCTTTACATTTAAAAAAAAGAAAAATAGAAAGCAAAATAGAGTCTTAATTGTAAAATAATAATAGTGATAACGTATCCAACCAAACCAATTGAATCAAACTCTCTGGGAGGTCGGCCAAGAGTCCCGTTACTTTTTTTAAAAAGTGTCTCAGGTAATTCTGATGTACAGCTGTTGTTGAAAACCACTGCTGTGCCCTCTGCTCCTCTTTGTACTCCCATGCCATTTTATGCATAACTCTATCACCATATTTACCTGGTGACATTGAAACTATTTATCTATGTCCTGCAGAGTGGAAGTTAGCCAGGATGTGCCTTATTTTTCTCTATCTCTATAATCCCTTTTACATTTTCTGGCACATATTAGGAACTCTATAAATATTGGTTTAACTGAACAAAACTAAAATCTAAAGAATAAAATTAGGCCAAATCAAAAATGTGAAAAAAAAGAGAAAAAATAGTTTCAAAATAGAATTATAGGCAATGACTAAAAGGGGAACATAAATAATGGTACAATAGCTAAATGATCATGAATTTCAGAGCTAAGAAGTTAAAAATTAGTTTGAAATACAGGCAAATAACTGAATTCTTAAGACTAACTTCTGGATTGAAACTGCCTCCCAAGAGAGATTCTCTTCAGAGCAGCAAAGCAGGGAAAAAGCAAACCACTTCATCATTTCTCCAAGTCATTCATATCTAGGGCCCACAGACTCCCTTTCAAGTGCCATGAAGTCCAAAAGAATTGTTTTATAGAGCAGGCCTATAGTCAGGCAGCTCAGGGTACATTATCCTTAACCCCTAGAGTAGTCTGAAATGGAAATTTCGAACAATGTGATTATCTGTTTCGTTTTAGTTGGAAAAGATATATATCTAACATATGAGTTCATTAAATCTCAATTTAATTATAAGCAAATGATACTCTGAAAATTTGAAATCCAGTTTAAAGTATCACAGAACGACTTGTTATCAGCAAAGATCTTCAATTGATACTTTAAATTTTTAATAATTTGTAATTGCATAGAGAGTACATGAATTTGTTCTCATTTTAAAAACTAGACCATCACAAATAAAGACAAAGATCTTTTAATAATGACCCTTAATCCAAGGCTCCTGCCCTCCTCTCTAGGAGTAACTATCATGTAGCATGTATTCTTCCAGACTCTTCTTATGTTTGACAATTATATGCATTTACTTCTGTAAATCCATATTGCTCTACTTTTTCAGTTTTACAGATATTGTAGAAAATTAATCAAGGTCAAGATAACAAAATATATCACACTAAAATGGGTGATTGAAAATAACTGTTTGAAGGAATTATATACAAGAATTTGGGCAGGGTTATAAGAACCAGGAAGAAATGGAAAGGAACCCAGAGCTAGCAAGGGCAGTGAGCTCTTA
>JAKGGE010000962.1:0-12984 GCA_023748175.1 Hoolock leuconedys | reverse complement strand
CAGACTCCCTTTCAAGTGCCATGAAGTCCAAAAGAATTGTTTTATAGAGCAGGCCTATAGTCAGGCAGCTCAGGGTACATTATCCTTAACCCCTAGAGTAGTCTGAAATGGAAATTTCGAACAATGTGATTATCTGTTTCGTTTTAGTTGGAAAAGATATATATCTAACATATGAGTTCATTAAATCTCAATTTAATTATAAGCAAATGATACTCTGAAAATTTGAAATCCAGTTTAAAGTATCACAGAACGACTTGTTATCAGCAAAGATCTTCAATTGATACTTTAAATTTTTAATAATTTGTAATTGCATAGAGAGTACATGAATTTGTTCTCATTTTAAAAACTAGACCATCACAAATAAAGACAAAGATCTTTTAATAATGACCCTTAATCCAAGGCTCCTGCCCTCCTCTCTAGGAGTAACTATCATGTAGCATGTATTCTTCCAGACTCTTCTTATGTTTGACAATTATATGCATTTACTTCTGTAAATCCATATTGCTCTACTTTTTCAGTTTTACAGATATTGTAGAAAATTAATCAAGGTCAAGATAACAAAATATATCACACTAAAATGGGTGATTGAAAATAACTGTTTGAAGGAATTATATACAAAATTTGGGCAGGGTTATAAGAACCAGGAATGAAAGGAACCCAGAGCTAGCAAGGGCAGTGAGCTCTTATAATCCCCTAGGATTTATTAAGGACTATGGGAATATTAGGCACCCTTACTTCTTACTGAAAAAGATGCCTTCCATCGGTCGTGGACAAAGCCTCCGCCAAAGAACTTCATCTGTCCTTGATGGTATTTATGAAATGACATGTGCATAGCACATGATGAACTTGAGAACTACCTTCCATAGAAAGGATATGACACTTATTACTGAAGAAGGCCACTTGGGTAAAAACTCAAGTGATGATGATGATGATGATCTAACTGCACAAAAAGCTTAAAAATTCTTAAAAAGGAACAAAATAAAATAAGATATTAAGAACAAAAAGTGAGCCAGTAAAAATGACCAAATAATATGCTATGAATGTAAGAAGCCGAGGCACTTAAAAATAAATGTCCCTAAGTGAAGAAGAAGCTACCAAAGAAAAACAAAGTACCCAAAACTACTTGGGATGACTCAAGCGCATCGGAAGATCTAAGAGTCAACCAACAAAGAAAAGGTTAACTATGCATTAATGGCATTTGGAGATGAGTGACTCAATCGAAGCTCATTTATCTTTTGATGAATTATGAAGTGTTTTTCATGATTTGTTTGACCTTAATGTAAATTAAAGTTAGTAAAAAATATAAATTATTGAAAAGGATTATATTTATCTTTCTAATGAACTTAAAAATAAAAAAACAGCATTATTGAAGGCGTATATTAACTCCCGTACTCAATGTGAAGAGTTAGAGTCATTTAAAAGAAAATTTTTATTACTATAAGAAATATTAAAAAATTTAAAATAGACAAGAAATCTTTAAAACATGGTTCTTAAAAGCAATAGCTGGGTCATATTTATAGAAAGGAAGGAATTGACTTTGTGAGGAACACCAACAAAAGCTAACTATCTTCAAGTAAAGGACCTACATTACATGTCTCACCTAGAGAAAAATATAATTTTATGAAAAATATGGTCATTTTACTTACAAATGTTCATTTAAAGGTATAATCCAATACAAATTAGTTTAGGGATCCTAGCGAACCATAAATCTCAATGATATGTAGATCGATTTATGAGAGACTCAAAGTTAAATAGGTACCTAAAAGAAAACCCTCTTCTTGTGGTAGATGTGTTTACAATCACAAGCTTGTGGATCCCAATTGGCTTTTAGAATTGGGAGCCAAAAAGTGCATATCCCCTGATTTCGAGGTACTAGCTGCACACGCCGACACCCGACACTAGGTGGTACCATCACTCAACTTCGGTATGACCGCCTCGACGTATTAGAACGAGTTCTCGATGGTATCACTACCTAACAAGCGGGCTTATACCACCATTGGTAGTATTAACTACCAACGATACCACCGCTATATCATTAATTGCCAACGATATCACCGTCGTAAACCACCTAGAGATTGGTCTTTAAGCGGTGCCACCGCCGCCCGGCAGCAAGCTATTATAGACCATGATTTTTAGGTGCTGAATGGGCTATTCAATCCAGCCCAATTCAGCTCCTGCAAAACTAAGACATAATTAAAGCACTCTTTGTTTCGCATCGCTAATTGCTCTTCGCGAAGCCCGACGATCTTCCGATGAACTCCTATAATGTTTCAGCGCATCGGCAAGCCTGAACTTTATGATGATATTCTTGGTGAGTCTTCGATGAGCTTTTTGGCAAGCCTCGACTTCTGCTAGTTCCCAGATCTTCACCGACGAAATGCCTGATCTCCGACACTCTAATCCTTGAACTCCCAACAAGATCTCGATCTTGGACTTCAAGATAACACCTACTCTATGTCTTACTGCTATCATAGTTAATCCCATACACTTTTCAATATAGCGGAGTAGATCAAATAATTTATAATTGATTTCATCATCAAAAACTGAGATTCAACAATCTCCCTTTTTTATGATTTATACTAATTTCACATGAGTTAACCTTAACTCCCCTATCTATATGCCATACTTAAGAAAGACATTCTTGAATCTCAAGGCCTTGAATTCAAGTATCAACCAATAAGCTGGGCCCATTTAAACTTATCTATATACACTAACATGATTTAACATTCTCAAAATATGATGCTACTGCATTTATCAATAGTTATGTTTATATTACGACATTCATTTTCAAGTTCAACATAGAAATATGATAAACAATTAATACTTTTACATACGAGGAAATTCTTTTAAATATTAAAATAAAAAAAATGATGATTCATCAGTTGAGGCATGATTCCAATACCTAAATAAAAGCATGGTAGTTCATGATAGACATTTATCATTTTGATACAAATCAAAGCTTGATACTAGAATTAAACATTTGTAAGTAATCATGCCACATTTCGACATGTTTCAAGCAAAATATTTGATATTTGTATTTGACTCCATTACCAATCATTTGTAAGTAATCATGCCACATTTCATATATTTCAAGCATTTGTATTTGACAATATCAATCATATTTCAAGCATTCACAACACATACAAGTATTTATTGTATTTGACGATACCAATCATATTTCAAGCATTCACAACACATACAAGTATTTGTGATAAGCGCATTTATGATAGGATGCATTGCATACATTTATAATGCCAATTTTGTCACTAATTTACCATATTTTGATATTATTTCTCCCCTTGTCATCAACAAAAAGGAGGAATTAACCAACAAATGGAAGTGTGGTAAAAATTCATGCAAGTTTCACACTAATTTATCTAATCGATATTGCATCATTACATGGTAACATTCAAAAAGTCTCCTAATCAAAAGTTATCAACATTAAAGAGATAGATTCCATCAACTTCTCCCCCCTTTGTCATCAAACTCTTGCATTTTAAGAAGAGCAAGGGAAAGGGTAAGGAGGGAATCTATTAAGAACCTAATTTGTGAAAAATGATTTTTGAGCTCAAAAATATCATATGAAATCAAATCGCCATTCTTGCAAGTAATCATCTTGCCACAAAAAATTCATCTTCAAAGATCAAAATATCCATTGAATTCTAGGAAAATTCATCTTCATGAGAAGAATAAGAAAGAATTCATGGAGAGGGAGAATAATTTGAAAGAAAAAAATTTCACAAAAAAACTTCATAATCGAGGAGCATCGATGAAAGAGTGAAATTTTTACTAAAACTTCTTCATAATCCAGAGGAGCATCACATCAAATCCATTTCATATTAAATATTTATAAGAGTAAAATTCGTAGAGTGATACATTTGTCAATTCCATGTATCAAACATCATTAAAGTTTTTTTATAAAATACCATACTAGATTATATTTACTTATGAAGCCTTTAGTGAAAATACTTCATGAAAGCTTTCAAAGAATCAAGAAAATCCGAAAAGATATGCATCAAATTCATGCATTTGGACAACTTAATATTCCTTTAACTCCCTTCTACTAAAAATCAAATACTCTTCACCTAAAGGTTTTATAAGATGCCTCTACTTCTAATTAATATTTCATATCAATTAATCCTTTAGGATCAATATCATGATTACGATACGATCTAGTATAGATACCTAATTCTTAGTTCTAGAGCAAGTTGAATAGGATTTTCTGCTAAACATATTGCACTTGTAAGCATCATAGTTTATGGAATGTTCGTTGTATCTATAATCTTTTAATGTATTTTTCATCCATATAATTTGAGTAATAACATGCACTCGCAGATATGTATTCTAATTTCTTGTAGATAGTGCAGCCGAAGTTTTACTTCTTTGAAGACCAAGAAACAAGTGCATGACCTAAGAATTGACGATTTCCGTAGATAAAATTTTTTGTTCATTCTATATCTAGCAAAATCCCATGATCTACATAAGCAATTAGTTCAAATTTATCAGATTTTGGATACCATAATCCTATATTAGTGGTTCCTTTAATATATCTAAGAATTTTAATCAGCTTTAAGATAAGATATCTTAGGATTAGATTGAAACCTAGCACAAAGTCCTATACTAAAACATGATGCCCGGTTTAGTTGTGAAGTATAGTAAACTACCTATCATACCCCCTATAAGCCTTTGATGTTTCTTCCACTTACCAATATCTAACTTAGTGGAGGTACTCATAGGAACGCTGATAGCCTTTGAACTATTCATATTAAACCTTTTAGCAAGTCTAAAATATATTTTATTTTAACTAAGAAAAATAGCATTACTAAGTTGTTTAATTTATAAGTTTAAATGAAAGTTAGTTCAACTATTGCTTCCATAACTCTTGGCTCATACCTTTGGCAAATGATTCGCATAAAGATTTATTCGAAGAACCAAAAATAATATCATCAATATACTGAACAATAAGAAAATTATTTTAAAATTTTAATAAATAATATGGTATCTTACTACCTTTAAAAATAATATCATCAATATACTTTGGCTAGTTCTCATACCAAGCCCTTGGGGCTTGTTTCAATCCATAGAGAGCTTTAGTCAATTTAATCATTACGATTAGGAAATTATCATTGGTCAACCAGAGGTTATTCAACATATACTTTTCTTATGTCCATTAAGAAAAAGCACTTTTAACATCCATTTGAAATAACTTAAAATTATTACTACTAGCATAGGCAAGGAGCATCCTTATGGCTTTTAATCGTCACAAGAGCAAAGGTTTCTTCATAATCTATACTCTTTCTTAGCTTTTCGGAAACTCCTTTCGGACCACTCTCAATATAGCATTGTTGTTTCTAACAACGATACCAAATTCATCTTGTTTATTTCTAAAGACCCATTTAGTACCAATAACTAAATGGTCATTTGGCCCAGTGAACATGCTTTCTATACCTCATTTCTCTCAAATTGATTCAACTCTTTTGCATTACATACCGGACCTTTTCAAGGCCTCATCAATGCCTTTAGGTTCAATTCGAGAGAAAAAGCAATGTTGGCACAAAAAATTCTTAAGAGAAGAATGAGTTTGAACTCCCTTTTTGATGTATCTCCAATGATTAACTCCTTAGGATGAGCATCTACATACTTTCATTCCTTGCAAGGATGTTCGAAGAAGATGCATCCAAGTTGCTAGATGGAGAAAGGGTTTCATTTAAATTCAAAGCATCAAAATTAAGATCATTATCGCATCATTTTTTAACTTCGAAAACTTCATTAAAAACAATATGAATAGATTCTTCTATAACCAAAGTTCTTTTATTAAAAAAATAATGAAAGGCCTTAGAAATTGAAGAATAGCCAAGAAAAATTCCTTTTGTCATATTTTTTATCAAATTTTCCTAAGGCACCTTTTTCATCAAGATGTTAATTTCTTACACCTAAAACTTTTAAAATATGAAACGCTATGTTTTGTTCTTCCAATAACCTCATAACAAGTTTGGAAAGTAATGGTCTTACTAGAACCCTATTCATGATATAGCATAATCAGATTGACTTATCGGCCCAAAATATTTGTATATAGGTTTCTTTGTTCGCTTAACATGGTTCTTGCCATTTCTTGTAAGTTTATATTTTTCTTTCTACTACTCCATTTTGTTAAGGATTTCTTGAGTAGAGAAGTTGTGGTTGTATCCATTAGATTCATAAAATTTGAAATCATAGTTTTAAAATTCACTACCGCGATCACTTTGAATTGATGAAATCATAAAACCCTTTTCATTTTGAACAAGTTTACAAAACTTAGAAAAATACCTAAAGCAATCACTTTTGTGTGCCAAAAAGTAAGTCCAAGTGTATTACCTACTATAATCGCTCCATGATGACAGCGCATTTGCTATCTCATAGGCTTGATGTAGCAATTGTTTCAAATAAGTCCATATAGATTAGCGCAATGGTCTAAAAGGTGCTTATTTGGTTCTTGGTTTGAAACTACTTTTATTTATTTTCTAGTTGACATGCATCACACACATTGTCTTTAATGAACTTAATATGAGGAATTCCTCTTACAAGTCCTTTAGATATTTTAAGAGATTAGTTTCATGCTAACATGACCTATCTCCTTTGTCAAAACAAGCATCATTGTTCAAACCAAAAACATATTTCATTACAAAAGATAATCAATGTAGATAGTGTATACATTATTTTGTTTTGGAGTAATCATAGATGTGTTTTTGTATAGTTTTTCAATAATGCAAGCATTGATTCAAATCTAATGATGTATCCTTTATCACATAATTGACTAATGCTCAAAAGGTTATATTTAAACCATCAACCAACAACATGTTTTCAATAAAAGTTAGATTTGTTACCTATGATTCCTTTGGAAATGATTTTACCCTTGTTGTTGTTCCTAATGTGATATATATTTCGCTCTGTGCTAGTGAGCTTAGAGAATTGAGATAGATCTCTAGTCATATGCCTTACATCCACTATCAAGGTACCATCTCTTGCTCCTAGCTTGTGATGGTAAACGCTATATAAAGGATGATTTTTAGGTACCCATTTGACCTTGGGTGCCTAAAAATCAATCGCTTAACTTATTATTTTTGTTTGAGTTCTCTTATGGTTCCTTTAGGAACCCAAATCAAATTATGTGATTACATTTCTTAAATAAACATTGATAAGTAATATGTCCAAATTTGAAACAAAAGTTACATTTGTTTTGGGGTGAAACATGCAAGGTTGACCTTTAACAAAGATGGTTGGATTTTTATGAGTGTTGCTCACAAAAGCCAATTCTATCTTTCATGAACATTATTGTTTCTTGCAAGAATCATGTTTAAGGATTTGCCACTATTTCAAATTTTTCTAAGGTTTCATAGTTATGAATTTTTCCTTTTTATGCTTTCTCTAATTAATGATTTTGTACAATGAGCTAGACTATCATGCTCTACCTTTTAGTCTATCAAAAATCACTAATAAGAGAGAGATATGCTCTTTTTAATAATTTATATTTTTACTAACTAATTTACATTCATCGAATAAATAATGAAAAGTGCTTAGTAATTCATCAAAAGATAAACTTGCATCTAATGAACTGCTTATCTCATCTCCACAGCCATAGGCACATAGTAAGCAACTTGCTCGGTGTTGGTTTGCTCCTCTTCTTCGTGATGCAATTGTGTCATCCCACGCTATTTTTAGAGCCTTCTTCTTCTTTGGTTGTTTCTTCTTTGTTTTGGGGTATTCGCTTGAAATGTCCTAGATTCTTTCGTAGCATATGACTTATTTTTTTCTTGGGTTCAAATTCCTCCTATTTTAGTGTCATTTCTAAATTTATTCATTTTATGAATTTTTAAACTTTCTTGTTAAGAGTGCCAAGTCATTATCAAGATCCTCATCACTTGAATTTCTTTTCAAGTGGTTCCTTTGGAGTTCTTAGGTGTCAGTTCTTCTCCTATTCTTTTTGGAAGGTTATTCTCAAGCTCTCATGAGCATTACAAGTCATCTCATAGGTCGTCATGGACTGATTAGTTCTTCGAGAGGAAAGTTATTTAAACTTGGCCTCTCTTGAATGATCGTTACTTTTAGGATCCCAACTCTTTGGAAAGGATCTTAAGATTTTGTTAATAAGTTCGTACCAAGAAACTTTTACCAAGTCCTTTAAACCATTGGACTCCACATCCATGTAACCCAGTGTACATGCCCCCCTAATAGTCTCACTCTGGTTTTATCCAAACAACTCATAAGTATGCACTAAAAGATACTTTTGACTCTTCACTCTCTACTAGTGTCTTCGTGCTTTTGGGTGTTTAAGCAAATATCAAAAGCTATTTCACAAATGGACACTCAATTGAACTCTGCTTTTATCCAGCACAAAACAAGGCATCATAGCCTTGGTATTTAAAGTGAAAGTCTTCTTTCTTCCAACTCATTCCAATCATTCATCGAAGAGAAGACTTTTGAAACCCATTTTCTATAATATTCCATAATCTCGAATCCATTAAAATTAGAAAGATCCTCATTCTAGTCTTCCAATATGTGTAATTCTCACCCCCATTGAATATATAATGGACGCAGTAATTGAACAACGACCCCTCTTGGCTGCCGACAAATGCCATATCTCGAAGCTTTTAAACTACAGAGTGACCGACAAATGGACGGACGGGGTGTGGGTGGGTTGGCCAAGGGGGTGTGTTTGGTGGTGGTGGGTTGGGGAGGGGTGGTGAATTAGTGTAGCTGTACCATCGGGTTTTAAAAATCTTCATTTCGATTAAAACTCCATTCTATCTAGCAAAATCATTTCAGAAAGATTTTAACTTGAAAGCATATGTATGTATGTATAAACCACCAAGGAAGTAGCTTGCACAAAGGTAATTCTCAAGATAAAATGCAAAACCAGAATTTAGAGTGTGGTTCGTCGTTATGACCTACATTCACTTTCGGATTCCTCCCTCCGCTGTCACCTGATTCCACCAATGGTCTCCTTCGAGCAAGCGAAGACCAACCATCTTTAACAAGGCTTTCCACAGCTTTAAGAGAGTCTCCAAGTCTCAAACACCTCTCTTGGAATGATCTCAACACTTAGAAAGGGAGGAGGAGGACTCTAGCATTTTTACAACACTTTAACACTAAAAACTCAAGATTATGCCGGGCGCAAAAAGGGTGGGCATCGGCGCTTCCCAATTGGCTTTGGTAGAACGGTTTCAAAAGCGTCAGATCCTAGATTTCATGGCACAAAAGGGCACTACCCATTATTATTGGGCTGCACTCACCGCCAACATCTCTAATAATGTAGTAGTACCACCACCCAATTCTGGGTGGTACAACCGCTGATAGAGTTTCCCAAAACCGCTTCCTCGTGGTACCACCGCTGATAGGTGGTACCACCATTGGCAGATAATCGCCACTCACCGCCCGTATCTATTTCGGGAGACTAGGTCTCCTGCCTGCCACCGGCCGGTTATGATTTCTGCGGCCGAATGTGGCCGCTCTAATTCAACCTAATTCAAAATTTCTATTAAGGGTTCGCTTTGGCCCCTAATTGCTAGTGGGATTACCTTCTAATCCTAACTCAATTTTGGTCTAACTATAAATAACCAAGACATAATTAAAGCACTCTTGTTCGATATGTCAATTGCTCTTCTAGCGAAGCCCAATGATCTTCGCTTAACTTTCGATGAACTCCCCGATAATATTCCAATAGACTTTCTAGAAGCTCCCGGACTTTACAATGATCTTCTCTTGGCGTAGTTCCTACACCTTTGGCAAGCTCCTAGACTTCTCAATTGGTTCTCGTAGAACTTCCCGACAGTGTCCTGGACTCGACAACTCTTAAACTCTAACCTAGATTTCATCTTTGGACTCCTGACAACACCTACTCTATGTCTTATCACATCATAGTTAATTCGCATTAATTCTTTTCAACATATGATTAGATCAAATAATTTCCATAATGATTTCACTATCAAAATCCCAGATTCACACTTTCTTCTAGATTGTAAATTAAGTAACTAAGATGAATTTTTCTTCATAGTCAACTAAATATACTCATCTATTAAAATAGTTCACACATGGATAGCTATAAAACTATTAACACACAATGAGCACTTCCATAAAGTTAGATATCAACCATGATGGAGAAAATTTCGGACAAAAAAGACTTATAGGGGTATGATAGGTAATTTACTATATCTCAATCGTAACTAGACCGAGACATGTTTAGTGTTAGACTTTATGCTAGATTTTAATCTAATCCCAAATAATCTTTTTACTTCTTTTAAAGTCGTTAAAAGAATTTTAGATACCTAAAAGGAACTCCTAATCTAGGATTATGGTATCCAAAATCTAAAACTTTTAATTTAATTACTTATGCTAATGCAGATTTGTATTGATGTAGAGTAGATAAAAAAATATATATTAGAATATGTCAACTCTTAGGTTATGCACTTGTTTCTTAATCTTTCAAGAAATAAACTCGTTGTACTATCTATAAATGGCCGAGATATAGTAGTAGGTGCAAGTTGTGCACAAGTTATACCTGATAAAACACATTAGAAGATTATGGAATTCACTTGAAAAACATACTTATAAAATGTGATAATACTTAGTACAATATGTTTAACAAAAATCTCATTCAACACTCTAGAACTAAACATATTGACATTAGCCATTATTTTACCCAAGACTGCTGTTAATAACTATGATATATCTTTTAGAATTTATTGATACAAAGCATCATTAGAAGACAATTACGACATGTTAAATCTTCCAAAATGCATGAGTTCCTCTCTTAGATATTTTTAGATTTCTATTTTTTTTTATGAAATTGAGTTTTCTTTTTATCGAGATCATTTTCTATCACATTATTTAAGTTTTATTTATGGATTTTGATCCTTCATTTCATGATCTTTCTCATGAATTCTTTTTCTTTCTATTTATGAAAGAAGAGTTTTTTTTATTTATGGACTTTGGTATACTTGATCTTTTATGCAATGATTATTTCCTATGAATCCTTCTTCCTTCTTTTTTAGAAGAATAGGATTTGATTCATGAATTTTGCATACATATTTTGATCTTTTTATGTGATGGAACTTTTCTCTTATTTTATGAGCAGAAGTCTGATTTATGGACTTTTGGTTCTTATAACTTGATTTTTTTTGCATCTAATGAATTTCTCCATTCTTCTTCTTTCTTCTTCTTCTTTTTATGATAAAAGGGAGAAAGAAACTTGCTAGCATTTCAAGAAAAGCAAAATGCTAGCTTGCACATCTCAAGAAGAACCTAAAAAGTGCTTGCCCAAGAGTGCTAGCTCATTTTACTCTCAAGAAGCAAAAGTGGTTATCTTATAAAGTTTTATTAACTTCTGATTTCACAACTTGTTAGCTTACATAAAATGGAGTAAAACTTACTGTATAGTTCAAATACTTATTATTGAATGATTCTCCTTTTGTCAGATGATAAAGGGGAGAAATTGATGAATGTTTGGAACTGCGTAAAAAAGATGTTGAATTTGGTATCATGTATGAAGTGATAAATGGTTAAAATACTTTAGTATCAAGGCGTATGTTATACCCAAAATGATTGAAAATGAATGCTGGCATTATGATCGCTATACCCAAAATGATGTTAATTTTGGTATCATGTATGAAGTGATGAATGCTTTAGGTATCATGTATGTTATGCCCAAAGTGATGTTGATTGTTATCATGCATGAAGTAATTAAATTGTGCATGTTATAATTTTAATTACTTGAAAATATAATAAGCCACAAACCTTGGTGTTTCCTCTAATTTTTTTATGATCTTATTTGGTCTACGGATCTTCTGCTATTCTCTTTCCATGTATCCTCGAGGAAGTTCAGTGGGAGGCGAAGCGATAAAAATTCAGCTTTCGGGTGAGCCATATAAAGGCGCATTTACCGGCAACGTTTTCTTTCCCCTTTTGCTTGGGGTTTATTTCATAATCATATCAAGCTTGGTTGTTTTACTTTCGGGGAAGATATCTTCTTCTCTAAGAAACCTTTTAGGATTTTATGGTTGGTCTTGATTTGGCGTTGCTCGATCAAATTATAGTCTCATTGGTCACCACATGCCATAATGTAAACATATCCTTGTCGTAAATAGTCATGAACTTGCGGTATTGCTTTGTTAAGCCATGTTGATTTTTTATATGATGTTCCTCCGAGAGTCGACCGGTTCTGCATTGCTTCAATTTTGGAGGGTCTGTAGCATTTCTTTCGACATAATATGCCCAAGATATTCCACCTTCAAAATCATGAGTGGCTATTATTATTGTTCGAAGGTGGTTTTCGGTATGTCTTCTTTGCTCACTTTCATTATTTGATGATACCGAATCGAGGGTCCAGCTTTTGTGAGACTCGAGCTCCTTTAGTGCGTCAAGTAATTTATCTACTACTAGAATAGGAGTATTTGTCTTCGATGAGATTTATTCCATTGAGGCTTTCGATAATCGTACACATTCATCATGTTCCATCCTTCTTTTTGTCACGAGGAGCTCCAGATGAAGAATGCAGTGCAACTTGGTCGAATAACTCCTATTTCAAGCATCTATTTTATAATCCTTTTCTATTTCATCCTTCTAGAGATGTGGAGACTATTGAATCTATTATTTTGATGATGAAACCAATTGATAAGTGTTTATGATTTGATCTACATTTTTAATTGTACGATAGGATGCTTAGGTCGAGGATGGGAACAATTAAAGCGAGGAAAGAATCATGTTGGGCAGTGGAACATGTCGACAAATTGAGCGCGTCGAGCCGGAGGATCGAGTCGGCGATATCGATAGAAACTTCGGGCCATAGATTCCGGGCATCAAGCAAGAAGTGGATGTGCACCAAGGATATCGAGATTCTGAGTCAACTAGCGATTGGACAATAGGCATAAAGAAGAAGCGATACTTGTTGAAGAATCGGATGAATTGTCAATTGTGACATATCGGACAACATGATTCAAGCTTAGTAATAAT
>JAKGGE010000454.1:0-12990 GCA_023748175.1 Hoolock leuconedys | reverse complement strand
TTCTCTAAGAAACCTTTTAGGATTTTATGGTTGGTCTTGATTTGGCGTTGCTCGATCAAATTATAGTCTCATTGGTCACCACATGCCATAATGTAAACATATCCTTGTCGTAAATAGTCATGAACTTGCGGTATTGCTTTGTTAAGCCATGTTGATTTTTTATATGATGTTCCTCCGAGAGTCGACCGGTTCTGCATTGCTTCAATTTTGGAGGGTCTGTAGCATTTCTTTCGACATAATATGCCCAAGATATTCCACCTTCAAAATCATGAGTGGCTATTATTATTGTTCGAAGGTGGTTTTCGGTATGTCTTCTTTGCTCACTTTCATTATTTGATGATACCGAATCGAGGGTCCAGCTTTTGTGAGACTCGAGCTCCTTTAGTGCGTCAAGTAATTTATCTACTACTAGAATAGGAGTATTTGTCTTCGATGAGATTTATTCCATTGAGGCTTTCGATAATCGTACACATTCATCATGTTCCATCCTTCTTTTTGTCACGAGGAGCTCCAGATGAAGAATGCAGTGCAACTTGGTCGAATAACTCCTATTTCAAGCATCTATTTTATAATCCTTTTCTATTTCATCCTTCTAGAGATGTGGAGACTATTGAATCTATTATTTTGATGATGAAACCAATTGATAAGTGTTTATGATTTGATCTACATTTTTAATTGTACGATAGGATGCTTAGGTCGAGGATGGGAACAATTAAAGCGAGGAAAGAATCATGTTGGGCAGTGGAACATGTCGACAAATTGAGCGCGTCGAGCCGGAGGATCGAGTCGGCGATATCGATAGAAACTTCGGGCCATAGATTCCGGGCATCAAGCAAGAAGTGGATGTGCACCAAGGATATCGAGATTCTGAGTCAACTAGCGATTGGACAATAGGCATAAAGAAGAAGCGATACTTGTTGAAGAATCGGATGAATTGTCAATTGTGACATATCGGACAACATGATTCAAGCTTAGTAATAATTGTCTAGATCAACTTCTGATTCTATTTTCAGCTTAAATAATAATGTGAATTCTCTTGTCCATGAGAAAGATGTCATTTCCCATTCACTCAAAACATAAATACAAGATGAGTAATCAGCTCCAACCTTGCCTTACAACTAGTATTTCAGAAACCAATAATGGATTACTGATTGCTGTGTTGTAATAATGTCTTGATTGATTGTTTCCTTAATATGTGCTGAGTGCTGACAAAGTGCAAATCTCCCAATCTGCTGTGATGGGACCACAGAGCATATGGAGTATAATTATGCTTTGGAGCTTTCATTCATTTTCAGATTTTGCTAGACTTTTCTTGAAGAAATATAAACATTCCTTTAGCTGACAAAGTACTGAAATAGTGAACATTTATTGAGCTATTATTCCAGACACTATGTTGCTAATATATATATATAGCAAACCTATTAATTATGTGTTATTATTGTCCTACTATCCCAACTTACTGACAAAAAAAAAAAAGTACTAGAGTGTTCAGGAATGTCGTTAATGATTGATAAAGCTGGAAGTCAAACCCCTTGATAATGTACTGGTTTAATAATTCTTTCTTGTTCTTTCACAGGGAATGATAATTTGTTGGTATTTATATATGACAAACATAAAAAACCATATACTATCTACTTGTAAAATGGAGATATTTTGTCATGGATAAGATCTATTGAAAGGATAAAACCCAAATTCTACAAATGATCAAAAATAAAATAAAAGACATGAAATCATGAATTCCCAAAAAAAAAAAATTAAGTGGAACATGGTTTACTAAGTTTTTATAGAGAGGTCGTGAGAGAAAGGTGGATTAATTTGAATACATTATAGTAGGTTTTACTTCAATAAATACTGTTTTATTTTCAGATTTTCATTCCTTTGCATTCTCTCCATAATAATAAATAATTTACTAAACTTCAATAACGTGATATAAACAGGAACCTTTAAAAAAGTGATGTCCTCGTAATTTCTACCACATTGAAGCAGGTTTGACAGATAATAGATCAGTTTAAACCAAAGGTTTTATTACCATCTTAGAGACTGTAAAAGAAGAGTAAAATACATTCACACATCAAGGGGATAAGTGAGAAAGTTGCAGGTAACTTCTTTCAACTTATGAAAGCAAATGGAGTTCAAATGCATGTAAGACACTGAGCCTACAGAATAAATATGGAACAAAGTAATAATTAATTTCTCTGATCACTCTTGAAAATAGGTTATCAACCACAATAAATAATCACTTAAAGCTACCACTGCCCCTGTCCAAACCTGTGGCAATGTACCACCAAGAAGCATTCTTTCCAGTGTTTTAGACACAGGATATGTATTTTTTTTCCTTACTTATCCTTCCTCTGAAAAAAATCATGAGTCTCCATTCAATTTTTAATAAAGGTTAATCCACCCAGTCCCTACTAGTATTATTGCCAGAGGGCCCAGCCAAATTGGTAGGTGATGTAAGCTCACCATGGCATTATAAAAATAAAACTTTATTGTAATATGGATTTTCAAAACTGTCTTAGCATTGATATATTAATATCTTATGCCAAAGGTATGATATTCATCACTTAACTTTACCCATACTTATGTGTTTCACCCCAAAATAATGCTTCTACAACCATATACCCCAATAACCAGGTCCAAGTTTTTTACCTTGAAAAGGAATGGATTTACCTTGTAGGTGGGGTATACACTGTTGAACATTTCTTTTTTTCATATAAAAATAAAGTCTTTCTCTTCAAAAACTACATAATTGAGTATATGGAATCTGTCAGTCCCTGTATAATATTCAACATCTTAACCCATCAACCTCTTCACTTTAAAATAATTCTGTATTATTTTAGTCTTTTTTAATTTTTATTTAACTTTCTATTTTTCAAAGAATTAATCATGCCAATTAAATTTCTCTAGCCATGATGCTAAATTCTCTGCATCTATCTTGTAAAATTCTAAGGTCCTGAATGTTAACACTATTTGATAGCAAAAGGTCTTTGAAGAGGTCAGAGGCTATTGAGAGAGGTGTGCTTTATTATAAATTCATAATGTGTGTTTCACGCTTGAAGTTCAAACGACTAATTTGCCTTGGGAGCAAAATAAGCATTATTCCATTGGTACATCACTTACTGAAATCCCTTAGAAAATAAATGAGTAGTCAAGAATTTTTTTTCATCTCATTGATTAGCAATAAGTGTGCAAAGGAGTGAGAGTGGAGGAGGTAAGAAAAAAAGAATCTTAAGAAACAAGAAAGGTCTATGAAATGTAACTGTTTCCACCTGTACACTGCAGAAAATTAAGTGCTAAAAGCAAATAACGTCTAGAGGTCACTAGGAAACAAATACAGAACTTATTCATATTGAGCTATTGATACCCTAATATAAAGTACATATTTTGCATCAGAAGTTTAAACAAATTCATTCTTATTTGGGGGGGGCTGTACACTCATATATTTTTTTTTTCTACATATAATCGTCCCATTCCAACCAAATGAGTGATTTAGACTGGTTAGTATTATTTGACAGGGAAATGAAATGTAGTTCACATGAAAGCTTCATAGATCACCTTGTCCCATAATTATTTCTTTTTCAAAATATGATCCACACACTGAAAGTACAGCACCTTTCCCCTCCCAATTCATAGACACACGATATCTGCTTTGTCACAGCAGTATCCCCAAAGCCTCAAAGCCAGGGACAAAACAAAAACATGCCCTCAATCACTGAGCTTATCTCCTACCTTATGCCTAATAACTCCAGGAAGCATCCCACCATCAAAGTGTTGGGATGACTAGACTCTGTGAATCTTCCTCCTTTCATCAAATTAGTTAATGTGCCTTTAAAATAGCATCCTTACTAAGATAAATAACACAATTAAATTACTAAAGTCACCTCTGCCTCTTCCCAAAGTTTAAAACATTGTAAATTTATTCCATTTATATTTGATTTTATTTTTTCTCTTGGTTCCTAGATATTACATTGTGGAGAGTATACCATTAAATAACAAGCTCCATAAACCTGATAAAAACAATAGGACAGTTATTTTCAAAAAACTTACTTGAGTTTTCATTTTGTTTATTTTATCTAGAAATCAGTTTTGATCCTTATAAACTTGCTTTTCTTAAATTACATCATTGTTCTTCTTGTGGTACAGATGAAATGTCCAAATTGCTAGATGACATACAAGGTTACAAGTGGCCTGTATTTCTGTCTTTCAAATCCATCTTGTGCCACGCCCACACCTAACACCATTGGGCCAGCCACTTTGATTACTTACATTTACATTAAGCCTACACTCATTGGCACATACTTCCTCTGTAGAATTTCCTCAGCTTCTCCCTTTCTCTTCTTCCTCCTCCTCTTTTATTTCCTGAATAATTCTTATATCTTAAGAATCAGTTCAAATTTTAACATATCTTTGAAGCCTTCTCTTCCCTATCACCTTCATGTTATGGTACCCATGAGACAGAGTTTGCTAAGTATTTCTGAATATTCCTAGAAATCTCTATTTTATTGATAACACGAATTTACTAAAAAATTAATTGTGATAATTCTCACAAGTTGTAATCACTGTTTGTTTCATTCACCTCCTTGATTAGGCAGTAACAACCCCTCATACTTCTATTGATATTTGTTTCACAGTGCTTAGAAGAATGTCTGGCTGACAACAGACACTTAATGCCTCATAAGGCCCCTTCTCTGTTGTTCTCCAATTCTCTTGATATCAATTTTATGATGTCTTGCCAAATATCACTACATAGTTTTATTTAATATTTTCCAGTAATTATTGGTATAAATGAGGTTTGTGAAGTCGACTGTTCAGTGCCCTGAATATCAGCCGCTTGAAAAAAATCTCAAAACAAAGACATTCATTTACATCTCTGTCCATGTCAAATCTTCTTGAACATGTGTGCCTGATAAGTCCTGATTTTTATAAAGAACAACAAATGGTCATGTTATTTATACATTTGAAAGTAGAAAATACAAGGAAACCTTTCTCTTCCTCCCAATCACTAATTAGACCTTTCTATTTGCAGGACACTCGGTGACTTACACCACTGTTAACATTTTTTCTTTTGGTATAGTAATAGGCAGTATGATTCATCTTTCCTTGTTGGCATTTCCTCATTTTAATTTCCCTATTAGTAGTTTGTATTTTGAAATCAAGAAGGGCCTTTGAAATGCCAACCTAACTAACACTTCAGCTTACGCAACAGTTCCAAGGGTAAAATTTAGGTTAGGTTGATTAATTGTATTATGCAAATCTTATAAAAAAACTATCTATGGGTTTTCACAGTCACTATTTAAATGCTAACAGGAAAAGAAAAGTCTGCATGTGTTTTCACAGGCACAAAAATCATTTGAGTGCAACTTAGTGAAGAAATTTTGTGATTAAACCAGTACATAATACTGTTTCAGGTGTGAAGTAATATAAAGTAACCAAAGTTTAATGAAGTAAATTTTCCTGTATCAATATTAACCTGAGGTGAAGGCATTTAAATGCAAATTTTAAAATTATTTTTGAGAGAAAAGAGTATAAGAGCAACCATATAATCCATGAAGAAGGTACATGCGGAGAATTCATGCTGGTGTCATTGTCACATAATTGTTGTTGATTGCTTTGTAACCCTTTATTCTTAAGGAAATGCACCCTACTAATACAAAAGTTAACTTGTTCCAAGAAAGCACAAGCCATTTGAATGAAATGGATTTTCAAATTTAAAATCTACAAACATCTACACACCCTGATTTATTATGGCTCATTGTATATTTTTAGGTCATTGGGTCAGTCTGTTGCACTACAAGGTAGATTGCTATAAAGAAGTATATAGGGGAAATTATGCAGTGGGCCAATCAACAATGTTACGTAAAATGAAATGAGGGTAATAGAGTCACGCACTCAGAGCAAACACTTATATTTCCAAACAATGCCAATGTCTACCCAGTTCAATAAAGCCTGTCCTGAGTGGCATCTGTTTTGGCTAGGGATAAAACTAGAATCTTCTCTCTCCCTCCTAACCTTCAGCTATGTGAATGAACCCACAGCACATAAGACCCTCACTCCCCACCTAAAGCTATATAAGCATTCAAGAGTAGCTTCTGGAAAGATGCCACTCTGTGCTTTATTGGCTGGGGAGGGGAGGGTGAGGGGCGAAGCTGCTACCTTGTCCCAAGGTTCAGCTTGTTGGTGAACATAGCTAACACCAGTTTCCAGTCCCACTTTTATAGAAAGCTAATATAAGGGAGGCATTGTGGGAGGTTCTGTCAGTGCCACAGCACTTGATCTGAAAAGACATGGAAAAATTAACCCAAAGCCGGGCTTGCAAACTTTCAGCAGAGAGGAAAAGCCTCACTTTAAGAATGTAAACAAGGACAGTGTGAAGGTCTTGCTATCTGAAAGATATCAGCATGCAAGAAGTGCTCTTGGCAGCTTGAACACGCTGGAGGCAGGCAAACCCCAGCGCCCTGTTGTGAGACTGAGCCACCTTAGAGACCTCATGGCACTGTCTCTTCCTGCTGGCACTTTACCCAGGATTGTAAATGGCAGATTCCTTTCCAAAAGAGCTGCAAACAGAGGTCTGACTCTTTAGAAGCAACAGCAGTCTCTGAAAGAAGCAGTTTGGCATCTAGGGAAAGGTCATTTCTTTACACCTCTGAAGAGGATAGATAAACAATAATAGAAAGAATATCAGGCATGAAAAGCTACATTTTCCTCTAGACCCCTAAAGGGAAATCATGACACAGCTGTGAAGCTGGCATCATGAGCCAATGCACCAATTTATCCCACTTGAGTGCATTGACTTTCCTCTTCTCTGAACTGGCATCCCAGCTGGGAAAAGAAATGTTTACTGAGACTTACTGAATTTTATTTACAGGTCTAGTGGCTCCTTCTCAAGTTGCAAAGAAGAGGTACCTCTAGTGGTGGTGAGATATGGGGTGGTGAAAATCACCCAAATGTACCTTGGAAAGATAGTACCTCGTGACCCAAGGAAGGATAATATTGAGTTAAGTGCGGCACTTTCAGTTCATCCAGCAACATTAAAGTGCCAGGGCAATCACATGGAGGGCCCTTGGGATACTGGGTGATAAATCAGAACTTGGAAGGAAGCCTCCAAAAAATTACCCCTGATTGCAGTGTCTAAGGAACAACGGATTGAGCCCTCTTATTAGAAACTTTTCCCATCAGAAAAAACAGAGAAATATTTTGTCACACATTATCTAAAAGAGCTGCATTGTTATACATTCCTATTCAATTATTTATATATCCCTCTTCTGTAAATCTCATCTGGATTCTCTCTCTCTCCTTCTAAATGTCATGAGTTTTACTCTCCCACTGGCACTGGGATGTTACTACTTGAAGGGGAAAGGTTGTACTTAAGTTTAATAGATTTCATACCACAATGTAGTCACACAAAGTCTGTCCACTCCTTAATCAGTCAAAGGCTATTCCACTCTGGACAGTAAATGCTCCAGTGGGCCATGCTGCTCCATTACATACCACCTGACCCATTATTTTCCTTTTAACTCTTAGAAAAATATTTTAATATTTCCATAGCTTTTTACATGTCTATAAATAAATAAAATGGCACTATTTTCAGGAGAAATGAATAGTGCCTAGGATTACTTCATACACTACCATTAACAAAATCACAGGACAAGAAAGAAATTCACATCTGTGTATTGAAGCTTTCACTGGTTTCAAGCCCTTGTGGAAAAAAAAAAAATTGTTATAAATTTTATCCCCTCTTTCCCTAGTAACTCCCCATTTTGAAAAGAAGGACTGCTGCAAAAGTAAGAACAAAATGAGAATCATAACCCAATTGCCATGGGATCCCTAACAGTCTCATTTGTTGTTTGTGTCACATCTAACCTCTTACAGCACATGCCACCATTAGTCATAGCAATATTATTCTAAACAGGGTTAGCAGTAATGGCTCCTTGTTGCTTTTACATTAGTTTTCAGTCATTTAAATAATGTGTTCTCAAACCACCACTAGTGCCTAACAGACCCTTGAGAAAGGGATGGTGCATGTCCAAGCATTTCTTTCTTATCTTGTGGGAAAGTTCTATTGCCTTAAACAAATTGCATGCAAGAAGAATCACTGCTGAAACTTCTCAAGTCAAAGCATCTACCCTTGGCATAAGGTCTATAGTGTGTGGGGTGTGAAATAAAGCATGATATGTCTAGCAATTTTCAGAATTGAGAAATTGAGAAAAATACTGTTTTGTTAACTGAACACATATTTCCGTTATAGAGAAACAAAAAGATTTTACATTCCTGCATCATTGCTTATCACTGGACTCCCCATATTCTTCTGCTGTGTAGACAGCCTGCACCCAAATGCCTGTTACAATTTGGGGTAAACCCCACTTTAATTTGATATGGATAGGATGTATTTACTTCTTTGCTAGTTTTATAGTAGTGTACGTACTAGTTTTTTTATCTTTTATTAACTCCTTTTTAGACTATCTGAATGTAAACTGCTACCGGAAATGAAGTCCATTTTTTCCTGTTAATTTATTGAATTTCAGTTGAGGGTCCTGCTTTCAAAAAAGAATGACCCAGCTACCCATCATTGCTGTGTCTATCATTCTCACTAATAGTGGTATGTACAAGTTATTCCTCAGATATTGTCATTTTAATGTACCATCAATCTCAGAAAGAATAGTTATAAGATAGCATAATTTTTTTTAAATAACAAAAGAAAACTAAATATTGAAAAATGTATTATATTTTTTTGATATTTGGGAAAAATAAAATTTGTGTTTATTTTTAGCAGTCCATCACAGGTAAGAAGTTCCATCTGTATAATATTGCATGTCTTAACAGTGGAATGTTTGAAAGTCACATTAAGTACATAACATTCTATTTCTTTAAAATAGTTGATACCTTTAAAATATGTAAATATTTGTATTCAGGAGAGGCTAATTTAAATTCTACAATTGGGCTGCAGTAGTGTTAATAAACAACAAAAGCAAGATATAAATAAAAAACTGCTTAGATTTTAATTTGATCTGTCCTGGTAAATGAAACTTTTAGAAAGCTGTCTAATCTCTCTGACTCTCAGTTTTCTTATCTGTAAAACAATGGAAATATTAGTAACCACCCTCAAAATTTGATTTTGAGGGATTAATTGAGATAATGCATGGAAAATGCACTTAGTATACCATTCCAGCAACAATAAATGATCATTAAGCAAATCCCAGAAAATCAATTTTATGAGTTTCCTATTGTTTAAATGGGAAAACATATGATTAAGTATATTTTAAACTGACTTAGTATACCAATTTTTGTTTATTTGTTTTGTTTGTTTTTCTGAGGCTGAGTCTCACTCTGCTGCCCACCCAGGTGCAGTGGTGCCATCTAGGCTCACTGCAAGCTCTGCCTCCTGGGTTCAAGCCATCTCTGCTCCTCAGCCTCCCAAGTAACTAGGGATTACAGGCGCCATCATGCCCAGCTAATTTGCTGGTATTTTTAGTAGAGACGGGTTTCACCGCATAGCCAGGATGGTCTTGATCTCTCCTGACCCCAGGTCTGCCCACCTCGCCTCCCAAAGTGAATACCATTTTTTTTAATGTCACTTATGAATCAGACATGCAAAATTGTTAGGAAATTTTGGTACCATAAAGACATTGTATTGGTCCGCTCTCCTGTTGCTAATAAAGACATACCCAAGACAGGGTACTTATAAAGGAAAGAGGTTTAATTGACTCACAGTTCAGCATGGCTTGAAGCCCTGGTGGAAACTTACACTATGGTGAAATGGGAAGCAAACATGTTCTTTCTCTTCACATGATGGCAGCAAGGACAAGTGCCGAAAGTAAAGGGGAAAAGCCCCTATAAAACCATTAGATCTTGTGAGAACTCATTACCTATCACAGAGGGACTGCCCCCTCATAATTCAATTATCCTCCCAGGACACATGGGAATTATGGGAACTAAGCAATTAAGATGAGATTTAATGGGGACACAGCCAGAGCATATCATATTATGGGACGCTATATAAAGATAGTCTTATAGGATTATGAGAAGTCATAGTGAAAACTTTCTGCATGGCATTTCATTTTGTTGATCACAATGGCAATATTTCTGAGGTTCTTCTGTCATTCGAACCATTCAAACCCTGAGGTTCACGCCAGGCACCTCCCCTCCTCAAAAAGGGGGTGGGGGGTGTGAAAAGACAAAAGCAAAATATCAGGATGTTTTGAAACAAGACCAACTTCTTATTCTAAAATCTGCATACAGTTTTCAGTTGTTGTGCTATAATTTGGAAGTTATTTAATAACAGATGTGATTGTGGATGATTTACTCTCAATATCTCATTACATTACTATCAAAAACACATTTCAAAAAATGTATTTGGACATTTAGAATGTTTTATTTACATTTCATCCTAACTAAAATGTGAGTTAAACCAATTTTTTTTCTCCATAGTCAAACACCGCTCCACTTTTTTCCGTTCCCGTACCCTCTGAACCTGTTCAATCAAGGGTCTGATTAGTGGTTTCTCGCAGAGGTGGCTGACCGGTAACTGTTTGTTTGTTTGTTTTAAAAGTGAAACTAGGAAGCATTAATCAGATCTGAGGTTTCGATTTTGTGCATCAGTTTTAAAAACGCAAATAAACCTGAGCCGACCAGAAAAAAGTAGCAAAATGAACAGTTGTTGAACAAAAGGACTAAGAAAGAAAACCTGAACACATAAGTCCTCAATCACTTTGTCATGGTGAGAAGCTGAGGAAAGACAAGAACTACAGAAGGAGGGATTAAATATAAGAGAAAGAATTATGCCAATATCTTTAAATCAAATCTTTCTCTTAAGTTTTGGTAAATATATTAAAAAATTAAAAGTAAAATATCCCTAAAACAGAATCTTCATACTTTTATGAAGTTTCTTTTGCTTCATGAAAATAAAGTTTTATTCTTTCCAAAAGATACTGTCTAAATAGTTTAGAAACATGGCCAAAAAATTTTAAAATGAATTTTAGAAGTGATTAAAATATTTGACCCAAGTATATTATAGTAGGCACATTAAAATCTGTTGTAGTCATTATGGGTATTAATGGACACCCCAGGCATAATGGACAATATTTGTCTCTCACAAGAGAATAACACCACAATGTACCCTCAACAGGCCATTCAATTCCAGGATGTTGTATTTCATTATTTTTGTATATAGTAAAATTGTTCTTTACACTCTTAAAATATTTCTTTCATGCTGTCATTATAAATTGAATTTTGTTTTACTAAAATGACTGAAATAATTTTATTTGAGTAACTAGAACCTTTGGAAAAAATTATATCTTGATCCTTTTCAGCTTTTCTTTAGAGAGGTAGTTTTAATTATTTTATTCTTCCATTTGTCAGAAGTGTTAGATAATAGAGATTTGATACCCCCCCCCAGTGGTTCTCTGCTAAGACACCCCACAAAAAATGTATCTTCCCTCTGGCCTAGGTGGTATGCCTGATGAACATTACAGGAGGGATGTGGGATACATTGGAAATGTCCCTCCCCTTCAAGAAAGTGTCCTACAGTAAAGCCTCATTCCAGCGTGGTAGAGAATCATTTCATTTTATAATTTCCTTCAAGTAACTTCCAAAGTAAACTCTTGAATTATGGCAGCTGTAACAATAGACCCTATATGTAGTAACATTAAGTTGTCAAGTTTTTTTGAAAATGCACCCTTTTCTTGTTTTACAAATAATTTGAATGAGAATGTATATGGTCTGTGTGAATTCAAGGCTATCCCAATTTCATTGTATAGGGTTCATTCTGCTTACTCACACATTTTCATTTTATTAACTTTTCCATTTCTATATACAAGAATAAATTGTGAATAGAAGCTGTGTATAGATTGCTTTTGCTATGGTGGGGAGAAAAAGTAGAAACAAGAACATGAGAGAAGGTATACATGGAATAAATATGTGCACACAATATTTGTCTAATCAGAATCACCTCAAACCTGTTCATCACCTGTCGGGGCAATATACATGTTGGAGACAAAATGTAAACTTGCTTGCCGCGGCACGACTCACGCCTGTAATCCTGCACTTTGGGAGGCCGAGGGCAGATCAACAGGTCAGAAGATCGAGAACGGCCAGGGTTGCACAACGGTGAAACTCAATACTAAAAATACAAAAAATTAGCCGGTGAGGCATGGGCCGTGGCAGTCCCAGCTACTCCGGAGGCTTAGGCAAGAGAACGGCATGAACCCGGGAGGCAGAGCTTGAAGTGAGCCTAGATCGCGCCACTGCACTCCAGCCTGGTGGACAGAGCGAGACTCAAAAAAAAAAACTTGCTCATGACTGGCATAAGTGGTTCACGCCTGTAATCCTGCAGTGCACTGAGGCTGAGGCAGGCTGGATCACTCTGGAGACTGCAGGGAGCCCGGGCGACCAGCTCCGGGTCACCAAGTGGCTTAATCCCCATCTTACCAAAAATATAGAAAAACTTAGCTATCTTTGGTGGCCAGCTTATAGTCCTAGCTACCAGGAAGCTGAGGCAGAAACAATCACTTGAATCCAGGATACGGAGGTTAAATGAGCCAAAAATTGTGCCAAATGCCACCCAGCTTGGAGACAGAGAGCGAAGATTCTGTCTAGATAAAATAAAATAATAAATAAAACAAAACTTGCTCACATGTATGTGGGATACCATCATTTTACAGTAGAGAGATATATTTCTGACATTTCTGAATCCAGTAAGTCTTATAAAGAGTCACAATCTTCAAGACAATGGTATTGCTATTACTGGAAAACCAAACACTAACTGTGGATGGTTTTCAAATTGTTTATGTTAATGACCAAATCAGTTTCTTATGATTTTTTTTTTGGTATTTCACAATTAATAGCACTTGGTGGGCCTGATTGCTCTTTCAGTTTTGTATTTTGAGCTTTTATTTTGAACTCACACAGAAAGAGAGCAAACTAAAAAAGATAAATGATCATTTTGTTAGTGGTTATCTCTCAGACCCTAAGGATCCATTATTGTAAAGTAAGTGT
>JAKGGE010000976.1:0-13016 GCA_023748175.1 Hoolock leuconedys | reverse complement strand
AAAAATTAGCCGGTGAGGCATGGGCCGTGGCAGTCCCAGCTACCCGGGAGGCTTAGGCAAGAGAACGGCATGAACCCGGGAGGCAGAGCTTGAAGTGAGCCTAGATCGCGCCACTGCACTCCAGCCTGGTGGACAGAGCGAGACTCAAAAAAAAAAAAAACTTGCTCATGACTGGGCATAGTGGTTCACGCCTGTAATCCTGCAGTGCACTGAGGCTGAGGCAGGCTGGATCACTCTGGAGACTGCAGGGAGCCCGGGCGACCAGCTCCGGGTCACCAAGTGGCTTAATCCCCATCTTACCAAAAATATAGAAAAACTTAGCTATCTTTGGTGGCCAGCTTATAGTCCTAGCTACCAGGAAGCTGAGGCAGAAACAATCACTTGAATCCAGGATACGGAGGTTAAATGAGCCAAAAATTGTGCCAAATGCCACCCAGCTTGGAGACAGAGAGCGAAGATTCTGTCTAGATAAAATAAAATAATAAATAAAACAAAACTTGCTCACATGTATGTGGGATACCATCATTTTACAGTAGAGAGATATATTTCTGACATTTCTGAATCCAGTAAGTCTTATAAAGAGTCACAATCTTCAAGACAATGGTATTGCTATTACTGGAAAACCAAACACTAACTGTGGATGGTTTTCAAATTGTTTATGTTAATGACCAAATCAGTTTCTTATGATTTTTTTTTTGGTATTTCACAATTAATAGCACTTGGTGGGCCTGATTGCTCTTTCAGTTTTGTATTTTGAGCTTTTATTTTGAACTCACACAGAAAGAGAGCAAACTAAAAAAGATAAATGATCATTTTGTTAGTGGTTATCTCTCAGACCCTAAGGATCCATTATTGTAAAGTAAGTGTTATCACAGTTGGCCGGAACAAAATATTTGTTTACTTATACACACAATTTTGGACAAGTTATGAACAAATCTTATAGGAATTTTATAGAATCCAGGAAAAATTAGTATAGAATTGACGTCTTTAACATATCGAGATTCCCCTAATCTCATAAGCATGATATGTTCTCTCATAATTTAGGCTTTCTTACATTGTATTTCACCAAGGTTTCCTTCTTCTTAACTTTTTTTTTTCCACAAATTCTGAACATGCTGTATGAAATGTTCATAGGTACTGAGAAGCACTTTTCTTTCAATTGTTAGCAGTTTGATCATGATCTGTTTAGGGTTTGATTTCTTTCCCTTTCCCTTTTTTGAGAGACAGAGCTATCTCTGGAGTGTGTAGTGGCAGGATCTCGCCCTCACAGCAACCCCTGGCCTCCAGGTTAAAGCTGCATTCCTCCTGCCACAGCCTTCATAGCTGGCTTTTACAGGCGTGTGCCACCATGCCCAGCTAATTTGTGTATTATTAGTAGAGATGAGGTTTCACCATGTTGGCCAGGCTGGTGCTGAACCCTTGAACCTCAGGTGATCCTACTCTGGGCCTCCCAAAGTGCTGGGATTATATGCTGGGAGCCAGCATTGCCTGGCCTAGAGTAGCTTTTTTTTTTTTTTTTTTAAAGATTAAAAATCGCATATTCAGAGAAGTTTTCAGTGACGTGGAGATATTTGAACAAACCCAAAGAATGTTAGAGAGTGAGTCTTGCATATCGGAGGATGAGAGTTCCAGACAGAATGAATAATGAAAAAACGCCTCTGAGGTGGAACCATGCTTGGTGTGTTTGACAAATGGCTAGAGGCCAGCATAGTTTAAGTGGAGGGAGCCAGGCAAGAATAGTTGGAGATGAGATCTCAAGAATTAATGGGGATCCAGGCCAGGCAGGTTGCTCATGCCTGTAATCCCAGCATTTTGGGAGGCTGAGTCAGGTGGATCACCCGAGGTCAGGAGTTAAAGACCAGCCTGGCCAACCTGTGGAAATCCCATCTCCACTAATAATACAAAAAAATTAGCCAGGCATGGTGGTGCATGGCTGTAATCCCAGCTATTCAGAGGCTGAGGCAGGAGAATGGCTTGAACCCGGAGGCAGAAGTTGCAGTGAGCTGAGATCGCCCTTGCACTCCAGCCTGGGTGACAAGAGCGAAACTCTGTCTCAAAAAAATAAAAGGAATAGAGAAAAGTAAAACATAAATGTTAGATGATCCAACAATTCCACACCTAGGTATTTATCCAGGAGAAATACATGTCCACAAAACATGTGTATGTGAGTGTTTATAGCAGCTTTATTTGTCATAGCCAAAAACTGGAACACCCAAATGTCCACCAACAGGTGACTGGAATAACGGACCCGTCTATTACAAATGGTTAGAAATATCAGTCAGAGATAGAAAGCAATGAACTATTGATAATCACAACAAGGATGACTCTCCACTTTTGCTGAGTGAGTGCGTGCCACACAAAAAGGGTACAGACAGTATGATTCCATTTGTTACATTCTAGAAAACGTAAACTAATCGATGGTAGAGTTCATCAGTGCAGAGAGTTCATCAGTGGTTCGGGACAGTATGCAGAGGGAAACAGAAAGCAGTATTAAGAAAGGATTACAGCCGGTGCGGTGGCTCATGCCTGTAATCCCAGCACCGGGAGGTCGTAGGCTTACAGATCACCTGAGGTGAGTTCGAGACCAGCCTGGCCAACCTGGCTAAAACCCCTGTATCTACTAAAAAATACAAAAATTAGCCGGGTGTGGTGGCTAGGCTCCGTAATCCCAGCTCTTCGGGAGGCAGCAGGAGAATCGCTTGAATCTGGAAGGTGGAGGTTGCAGTGAGCTGAGATTGTGCCATCGCACTCCAGCCTGGGCAAAAAAAAAAAAAAAAAAAAAGAAAGAAAGTAATTGCCAAGGAAGAAGAAGAAAACATTTGACGGGACAGATACAGTTTATCTGATTTGGTGATAATTTCATGGTGCACACATGACAAAACTTAGAAAATTTGTACACTTTAAATATGCAGTGTACTGAATGTTAATTACACCTTGAATGACTGCACGGTGGTTCACATGCCTGTGATCCCAACACCTGGGAGATCGAGGTAGGAGGACTACTTGGAAGCCAGGACCAAGATTCAGCCTCACGCAACATGGAGAAACCCCGTCTCATAAAAATACAAAAAGGCTAGCTGGCTGTGGTGGTGCACGCCTCTACCCCAGGTACCTGGGAAGCTGAGGGTGGGAGGATCACTGGAGCCCAGAAGGCTGAGGCTGCAGTGGTATGATTGCAACACTGCACCCTAGTCTGCTAAGTAAACAGAGCAAGATCCCATCTCAAAATATTATACCTCACAAAGAGGCCAGTCAAAAGAATCCTAGGGATGAAAAATAAACTATGTTTCTTTTCTTTGTTGGGGAAGCTAAAGGAAAACAGAAATTAAAGGGAAGAGATGGAGTAACTGAGTGGTATCTGATGATAAAGAGGCTGGGCAGACTCATGCCTGTAATCCCAGCATTTTGGGAGGCTGAGGTGGGCAGATGACGAGGTCAGGAGTTCTAAAACCATCCCTGGCTCAACAGGGTGGGTGAAAACCCCCTACTAAACATACAAAAGGAAAAACAAATTAGCCGGGCGCGGGTGGTGGGCTTCGTCCAGCTACTCAGGGGCTGAGGCAGGAGAGACATGAACCCGATATGAGCTTGTGTCAGTCGAGATCGCCACTGCACTGAAGGTGACAGAGCGAGACTCTGTTCAAAAAAAAAGAAAAAGAAAAGGCAACCAAAGAGATGGACAAGGGCTAGATGTCAGAGGAACCCAGATTAACAAATCCTTGCACATGGAGATAGTATCCATCCCCAAGTCCTCAATGTTCTCACAGGCCAATCTCCGTGCAATATTTTGCCCATTTAGTTATTGTTACTAACCGGAAGACTCCAGGAATCACTGCTGACATCCTGGAAGATTCTTCCAGCCCTTCCTCCCACCTCCCTCATCCAGGATCCTAAATATTTAAACTGCAGCACTATTGCCTCCAGGTGGCTCAATTACACCAGCCATCACAAAGACAAATTTGAAGCTACATCCAGAACACTGTCTACTGTGCAGAAAAAATCACCATTACCCCTTCCTATGGTTATATTCTTAGTGGTAACTGTCATCTTAAATTTGTATTTAATATCTCCTTAGCTTTTACTGAAAGTTTTATTATATATGTTATGTCCCGAACAAAATATTTGTTTACTTATACAATAATTTTGGACAAGTTATGAACAAATCTTATATGAATTTTATAGAATCCAGGGAAAATTAGTATAGAATTGACGTTCTAACGTATCGAGACTTCTAAATTCATTAGTACGTGATATATTTCTTATTAATTTAGGCTTTCTATATTGTATTTCAATAAGGTTTTCTAACTTTTTCCACAAATTCTGAACATGTTTTGTATGAAATGTTCATAGGTACTGAGAAGCACTTTTCTTTCTTCAATTCGTTAGCAGTTTGACTATGATCTACGAGTTTGATTTCTTTCCTTTCCTTTTTGAGACAGAGTTTCATTCTGGAGTGCAGTGGCAGGATCTCGCCACAGCAACCTCTGGCCTCCCAGGTTAAAGTGCCATTCTCCTGCCATATTTTCATAGTGTAGTTGGGCTTATAGGTGTGCCACCATGCCCAGCTAATTTTTGTATTATTAGTAGAGATGAGGTTTCACCCATGTTGCAGGTTAAAAGTTGAACCCTTAACCTCAGATCCATTCGCCTGGGCCTCCTGGGTGCTGGGATTACAGGCATTCAGCGCAAGGCCTGGCCGAGAGTAGTTTTTTTTTTTTAAAGATTAAAATCGCATATTCAGAGAAGTTTTCAGTGACGTGGAGATATTTGAACAAACCCAAAGAATGTTAGAGAGTGAGTCTTGCATATCGGAGGATGAGAGTTCCAGACAGAATGGAATAGCGGAAAGTGGTGGAACCCCATGCTTGGTGTGTTTGACAAATGGCTAGGAGGCCAGCATAGTTTATGTGGAGTGAGCCAGGGCAAGGATAGTTGGAGATGAGATTCAAGAATTAATGGGATCCAGGCCAGGCAGGTTGCTCATGCCTGTAATCCCAGCATTTTGGGAGGCTGAGTCAGGTGGATCACCCGAGGTCAGGAGTTAAAGACCAGCCTGGCCAACCTGTGGAAATCCCATCTCCACTAATAATACAAAAAATTAGCCAGGCATGGTGGTGCATGGCTGTAATCCCAGCTATTCAGAGGCTGAGGCAGGAGAATGGCTTGAACCCGAGGCAGGGCAAGGTTGCAGTGAGCTGAGATCGCGCCATACCTGTGCCTGCGACAAATTGTGCGAAACTCTATTCCCAAAAAATAAAAGGAATAGAGAAAAGTAAAACATAAATGTGCTAGATGATCCAACAATTCCACACCTAGGTATTTATCCAGGAGAAATATATGTCCACAAAACATGTGTATGTGAGTGTTTATAGCAGCTTTATTTGTCATAGCCAAAAAACTGAAACACCCAAATGTCCACCAACAGACTGACCAACAAACGGACCATTACAATGAAATATCAGTCAGAGATAGAAAGCAATGAACTATTGATAATCACAACAAGGATGACTCAATTTTGCTGAGTGACAGAAGCCACACAAAAAAGGGTACAGACAGTATGATTCCATTTGTTAAGACTGAACAACCAATCGATGGTAGAGTTCATCAGTGCAGTGAGAGTTCATCAGTGCTCGGGACAGTATGCAGAGGGAAAACAGAAAGCAGTATTAAGAAAGGATTACAGGCCGGGTGCGGTGGCTCATGCCTGTAATCCCAGCACTTCGGGAGGTCGAGGGGACAGATCACCTGAGGTGAGTTCGAGACCAGCCTGACCAACATGGAGAAACCCTGTATCTACTAAAAATACAAAATTAGCCGGGTGTGGTGGCGCAGGCCTGTAATCCCAGCTATTCGGGAGGCAGCAGGAGAATCGCTTGAATCTGGAAGGTGGAGGTTGCAGTGAGCTGAGATTGTGCCATCGCACTCCAGCCTGGGCAAAAAAAATCTCAAAAAAAAAAAAAAAGAAAGAAAGGACTACAAGGAAGCAGAAGAAAATATTTGACGGGGACAGATACGTTTATTATCTTGATTTTGGTGATAATTTCTACGTAGACAAAACTTAGAAACTTTTACACTTTTAAATATGTGCAGTTTACTGAATGTTAATTACACCTTGAATGACTGTATGGGTGGTTTCATGCCTGTGATCCCCACACTTTGGGAGATCGAGGCAGGAGGATCATTTGAAGCCAGGAATTCAAGACTAGTTTCACGCAACATGGAGAAACCCTGTATCTACTAAAAATACAAAAGGTTAGCTGGCTGTGGTGGTGCACGCCTGTATTCCCAGGTACTTGGGAAGTTGAGGGAGCTCCGTAGCGGCTGAGGCTGCAGTAGTTAAGTGATTGGAACACTGCACCCTGTCTGGGCAACAGAGCAAGATCCCATCTCAAAATATTATACCCTCAATAAAGATATTAAATAAAGAACCTAGGATGTGAAAAATGTATAAGCTTTTTCTTTGTTGGGGGTGGAGGCTAAAGGAAAACAGAAATTAAAGGGAAGAGATGGAGTAACTGAGTGGTATCTGATGATACAAAAGAGGCTGGGCATGGTGACTCATGCCTGTAATCCCAGCACTTTGGGAGGCTGAGGTGGCAGATGACGAGGTCAGGAGTTCAAACCATCCTGGCTAACAGGGTGAAAACCCTCTACTAAACAAAAAAGGAAAAACAACGAATGGAGCGGTGGTGGCGCCTGAACCCTGATACCATGATTGATCTAGCGCGGGTGACAGAGCGAGACTCTGCGTCAAAAAAGAAAGAAAAGGCAACCAAAGAGATGGACAAGGGCTAGATGTCAGAGGAACTCCCAGATTAACAAATCCTTTGCACATGGAGATAGCAGATCCGTCCTCAATGTTCTCACAGGCCAATCTGTCGCGGCATCTTTTGCCCATTTAGTTATTGGTGCCATTAACTGGAAGACCTGAATCGTATCAAGGACATCCTGGAAGATTCTTCCAGCCCTTCCCTCCCACCTTCCCATCCAGGATCCTAAATATTTAAACTGCAGCACTATTGCCTCCAGGTGGCTCAATTACACCAGCGATCACAAAGACAAATTTGAAGCTTACATCCAGAACACTGTCTACTGTGCAGAAAAAAATCACCATTACCCCCCTTCCTATGGCTATATTCTTAGTGGTAACTGTCATCTTAAATTTGTATTTAATATCTCCTTAGCATTTACTGAAAGTTTTATTATATATGTTGCGGTCCCGAACAAAATATTTGTTTACTTATACACAATTTTGGACAAGTTATGAACAAATCTTATAGGAATTTTATAGAATCCAGGGAAAAATTAGTACAGAATTGACGTCTTAACCTATCTAGACTTCTAATTCATAAGCATGTTATGTTTCTCTGTTAATTTAGGCTTTCATATTGTATTTCAATAAGGTTTTCTAACTTTTCCACAAATTTGAACATGTTGTGTATGAAATGTTCATAGGTACTGAGAAGCACTTTTTCTTCAATTGTTAGCAGTTTGACTATGATCTGTTTAGGTTTGATTTCTTTCCTTTCCTTTTTGAGACAGAGTTTCATTCTGAGTGCAGTGGCAGGATCTCGCCTCACAGCAACCCTGGCCTCCCAGGTTAAAAAGCCGGTATTCTACCGCCACAGCGCTCTTCATAGTACAAGGCTTATAGGCGTGTGCCACCATGCCCAGCTAATTTTGTATTATTAGTAGAGATGAGGTTTCACCATGTTGGCCAGGCTGGTGTTGAACCTTAACCAGTGATCCGCTGTCTGCCCACCCCAAAGTGCTGGGATTACAGGCGTGAGCCACGGCCTGGCCGAGAGTAGTTTTTTTTAAAGATTAAAAAATCGCATATTCAGAGAAGCTCGGCAGTGACGTGGAGATATTTGAACAAACCCAAAGAATGTAAGTTAGAGAGTGAGTCTTGCATATCGGAGGATGAGAGTTCCAGACAGAATGAATAGCGAAAGTGCAAACGCCCTGAGGGAGGAACCATGCTTGGTGTGTTTGACAAATGGCTAGGAGGCCAGCATAGTTTAAGTGGAGTGAGCCGGACAAGAATAGTTGGAGATGAGATTCAAGAATTAATGGGATCCAGGCCAGGCAGGTTGCTCATGCCTGTAATCCCAGCATTTTGGGAGGCTGAGTCAGGTGGATCACCTGAGGTCAGGAGTTAAAGACCAGCCTGGCCAACCTGTGGAAATCCCATCTCCACTAATAATACAAAAAAATTAGCCAGGCATGGTGGTGCATGGCTGTAATCCCAGCTATTCAGAGGCTGAGGCAGGAGAATGGCTTGAACCCGGAGGCAGAAGTTGCAGTGAGCTGAGATTGTGCCATCGCACTCCAGCCTGGGTGACAAGAGCGAAACTCTGTCTCAAAAATAAAAGGAATAGAGAAAAAAGTAAAACATAAATGTGCTAGATGATCCAACAATTCCACACCTAGGTATTTATCCAGGAGAAATATATGTCCACAAAAACATGTGTATGTGAGTGTTTATAGCAGCTTTATTTGTCATAGCCAAAAACTGGAAACACCCAAATGTCCACCAACAGGTGACTGGAATAACTAACGGACTATTACAATGAAATATCAGTCAGAGATAGAAAGCAATGAACTATTGATAATCACAACAAGGATGACTAATTTGTTGAGTGACAGAAGCC
Source organism: Hoolock leuconedys (assembly GCA_023748175.1). NCBI lineage: Eukaryota > Metazoa > Chordata > Mammalia > Primates > Hylobatidae > Hoolock > Hoolock leuconedys. Next base: position 4,362 of record JAKGGE010000976.1, on the reverse strand, counting down.
ACACAAAAAAGGGTACAGACAGTATGATTCCATTTGTTAAGCATTCTAGAAAACGTAAACTAATCGATGGTAGAGTTCATCAGTGCAGTGAGAGTTCATCAGTGCTCGGGACAGTATGCAGAGGGAAAACAGAAAGCAGTATTAAGAAAGGATTACAGGTCGAAAATGGTGGCTCATGCCTGTAATCCCAGCACTTCGGGAGGTCGAGGGGGACAGATCACCTGAGGTGAGTTCGAGACCAGCCTGACCAACATGGCGAAACCCTGTATCTACTAAAAATACAAAATTAGCCGGGTGTGGTGGCGCAGGCCTGTAATCCCAGCTATTCGGGAGGCAGCAGGAGAATCGCTTGAATCTGGAAGGTGGAGGTTGCAGTGAGCTGAGATTGTGCCATCGCACTCCAGCCTGGGCAAAAAAAATAAAAAAAAAAAAGAAAGAAAGGACTACAAGGAAGCAGAAGAAAATATTTGACGGGGACAGATACGTTTATTATCTTGATTTTGGTGATAATTTCATGGTGCACACATGACAAAACTTAGAAACTTTACACTTTAAATATGTGCAGTTTACTGAATGTTAATTACACCCGACGATCGCATGGGTGGCTCATGCCTGTAATCCCAGCACTTTGGGAGATCGAGGCAGGAGGATCATTTTGAAGCCAGGAATTCAAGACTAGCCTACGCTAACATGGAGAAACCCCTGTCTCATAAAAATACCAAAAGGTTAGCTGGCTGTGGTGGTGCACGCCTGTATTCCCGGTACTTGGGAAGCTGAGGTGGGAGGATCACTGAGCCCAGAAGGCTGAGGCTGCAGTGAGTTATGATTTGAACACTGCACCCTAGTCTGGGCAACAGAGCAAGATCCCATCTCAAAAATATTATACCAATAAAGATATTAAATAAAGAACCTAGGATGTGAAAATAAACTATGTTTTTCTTTGTTGGGGGAAGCTAAAGGAAAACAGAAATTAAAGGGAAGAGATGGAGTACCTGAGTGGTATCTGATGATACAAAAGAGGCTGGGCATGGTGACTCATGCCTGTAATCCCAGCACTTTGGGAGGCTGAGGTGGGCAGATGACGAGGTCAGGAGTTCGAAACCATCCTGGCTAACAGGGTGAAAACCCCGTTTCTACTAAACATACAAAAAAAAGGAAAAAACAAATTAGCCGGGCGTGGTGGTGGGCGCCTGTAGTCCCAGCTACTCAGGGGCTGAGGCAGGAGAGTGACATGAACCGAGGCGGAGTTGTACGCAGAGATCGCGCCACTGCACTCCAAAGGGGTGACAGAGCGAGACTCTGTGTCAAAAAAATAAAAAAGAAAAGGCAACCAAAGAGATGGACAAGGGCTAGATGTCAGAGGAACTCCCAGATTAACAAATCCTTTGCACATGGAGATAAGATCCATCCCCAAGTCCTCAATGTTCTCACAGGCCAATCTCCCGTGCATCTTTTGCCCATTTAGTTATTATGCCATTAATCAAGACTCCAGGAAGAGTTGATATCCTGGAAGAAATTCTTCCAGCCCTTCCCTCCCACCTCCCCATCCAGGATCCTAAATATTTAAACTGCAGCACTATTGCCTCCAGGTGGCTCAATTACACCAGCCATCACAAAGACAAATTTGAAGCTACATCCAGAACACTGTCTACTGGCAGAAAAAATCACCATTACCCTTCCTATGGCTATATTCTTAGTGGTAACTGTCATCTTAAATTTGTATTTAATATCTCCTTAGCTTTTACTGAAAGTTTTATTATATATGTTATGTCCCAACAAAATATTTGTTTACTTATACACAATTTTTGGACAAGGAACAAATCTTATAGGAATTTTATAGAATCCAGGGAAAAATTAGTATAGAATTGACGTCTTAACATATCAGACTCTAATTCATGGGCATGATATGTTTCTCTGTTAATTTAGGCTTTCTATATTGTATTTCAATAAGGTTTTCTAACTTTTTCCACAAATTCTTGAACATGTTGTGTATGAAATGTTCATAGGTACTGAGAAGCACTTTTTCTTCAATTGTTAGCAGTTTGACTATGATCTGTTTAGGTTTGATTCTTTCCTCTTTTTTTGAGACAGAGTTTATTCTGAGTGCAGTGGCAGGATCTCACAGCAACCTCTCTGGCCTCCCAGGTTAAAAGCGATTCTCCTGCCATTGTGCCTTCATAGTAGTTGGGTGCCACCATGCCCAGCTAATTTGTGTATTATTAGTAGAGATGAGGTTTCACCATGTTGGCCAGGCTGGTGTTGAACCCTTAACCTCAAGTGATCCTACCGGGCCTCCCAAAGTGCTGGATATCCAAGGAGTTTCAGCTGCTCGGCCAAGAGTAGTTTTTTTTTTTTTAAAGATTAAAATCGCATATTCAGAGAAGTTTTCAGTGACGTGGAGATATTTGAACAAACCCAAAGAATGTTAGAGAGTGAGTCTTGCATATCGGAGGATGAGAGTTCCAGACAGAATGAATAGCGAGTGCAAAGCGCCCTGAGGTGGAACCATGCTTGGTGTGTTTGACAAATGGCTAGGAGGCCAGCATAAAGGAGTGAGCCAGGCAAGAATAGTTGGAGATGAGATTCAAGAATTAATGGGATCCAGGCCAGGCAGGTTGCTCATGCCTGTAATCCCAGCATTTTGGGAGGCTGAGTCAGGTGGATCACCTGAGGTCAGGAGTTAAAGACCAGCCTGGCCAACCTGTGGAAATCCCATCTCCACTAATAATACAAAAAAAATTAGCCAGGCATGGTGGTGCATGGCTGTAATCCCAGCTATTCAGAGGCTGAGGCAGGAGAATCGCTTGAATCTGGAAGGTGGAGGTTGCAGTGAGCTGAGATTGTGCCATTGCACTCCAGCCTGGGTGACAAGAGCGAAACTCTGTCTCAAAAAATAAAAGGAATAGAGAAAAAGTAAAACATAAATGTGCTAGATGATCCAACAATTCCACACCTAGGTATTTATCCAGGAGAAATATATGTCCACAAAAACATGTGTATGTGAGTGTTTATAGCAGCTTTATTTGTCATAGCCAAAACTGGAAACACCCAAATGTCCACCAACAGGTGACTGGAATAACGAACGGACTATTACAATGAAATATCAGTCAGAGATAGAAAGCAATGAACTATTGATAATCACAACAAGGATGACTCTCCAATTTTGCTGAGTGACAGAAGCCACACAAAAAGGGTACAGACAGTATGATTCCATTTGTTAAGCATTCTAGAAAACGTAAACTAATCGATGGTAGAGTTCATCAGTGCAGTGAGAGTTCATCAGTGCTCGGGACAGTATGCAGAGGGAAAACAGAAATTAAAGGGAAGAGATGGAGTAACTGAGTGGTATCTGATGATACAAAAGAGGCTGGGCATGGTGTCTCATGCCTGTAATCCCAGCACTTCGGGAGGTCGAGGGGACAGATCACCTGAGGTGAGTTCGAGACCAGCCTGACCAACATGGCGAAACCCTGTATCTACTAAAAATACAAAATTAGCCGGGTGTGGTGGCGCAGGCCTGTAATCCCAGCTATTCGGGAGGCAGCAGGAGAATCGCTTGAATCTGGAAGGTGGAGGTTGCAGTGAGCTGAGATTGTGCCATCGCACTCCAGCCTGGGCAAAAAAAATCTCAAAAAAAAAAAAAAAGAAAGAAAGGACTACAAGGAAGCAGAAGAAAATATTTGACGGGGACAGATACGTTTATTATCTTGATTTTGGTGATAATTTCATGGGTGCACACATGACAAAACTTAGAAACTTTTACACTTTAAATATGTGCAGTTTACTGAATGTTAATTACACCCTGAATGACTGTATTAGTGGCTCATGCCTGTAATCCCAGCACTTTGGGAGGCTGAGTCAGGTGGATCACCTGAGGTGAGTTCGAGACCAGCCTGACCAACATGGAGAAACCCTGTCTCGATAAAAATACTAAAAGGTTAGCTGGCTGTGGTGGTGCACGCCTGTATTCCCGGGTACTTGGGAAGCTGAGGTGGGAGGATCACTGGAGCCCAGAAGGCTGAGGCTGCAGTGAGGTATGATTGCAACACTGCAACCTAGTCTGGGCAACAGAGCAAGATCCCATCTCAAAAATATTATACCTCAATAAAGATATTAAATAAAGAACCTAGGATGTTGAAAATAAACTATGTTTCTTTTTCATTGTTGGGGGGGGAAGCTAAAGGAAAACAGAAATTAAAGGGAAGAGATGGAGTAACTGAGTGGTATCTGATGATACAAAAGAGGCTGGGCATGGTGACTCATGCCTGTAATCCCAGCACTTTGGGAGGCTGAGGTGGGCAGATGACGAGGTCAGGAGTTCGAAACCATCCTGGCTAACAGGGTGAAAACCCCTCTACTAAA
>JAKGGE010000320.1:0-11758 GCA_023748175.1 Hoolock leuconedys | reverse complement strand
TATGAAACACTTAGGGATAAATCTGACAAAAGATATACAAGATTGATACTGAAAACAACAAAACATTGCTAAGAGAAATTAAAGGAAGAGATGGAGTAACTGAGTGGTATCTGATGATACAAAAGAGGCTGGGCATGGTGACTCATGCCTGTAATCCCAGCACTTTGGGAGGCCAAGGCAGGCGGATCACTTGAGGTCAGGAGTTCGAAACCATCCTGGCTAACAGGGTGAAAACCCCCTTACCAAACATACAAAAAAAGGTGGAACTCTTGTTCATCGTATTACTGTGATTCTACTTTCCTTATTTTTCATCTTTTCTCTTAAGTCTGTGGCTTCTCAGACTTCCTCACAATTGATTGCTTATTTTAAAAATTCAAAAATTTAAACCTCCTGAGCAGTTCAAAAATAATATACCTTTGAAATTTTTTAAACTTTTCAGAGTTGCAAGAATAGTTCAGTGATCACCAGTTGTTACCATTTTGCCATATTTTCTTTGTCTGTGTGTCCCTCCCTTTCTACCTGCCCCCATATATATGTATATCTAAGAATATTCACATTTTTTAAATTTAATAAATTTTCTTCCTGTACAATTTGAGAGTTAACTGCAGACTTCATAGCACTTTACCCCAATTTTTTTTTTTTTTTTTGAGAAGGAGGTTCACTCTGTTGCCCAGTTTGGAGTGCAGTGATGTGGTCTTGGCTCACTGCAACCTCCACCTCCTGGGTCCAAGCATTCTCCTGCCTCAGCCCCCAAGTAGCTGGGAGATTGCTATGGTGCCTGCTACCACTGCCTGCCTAATTTTGTAATTGTAATAGAGATGGGTTGCCATGTCGCAGCCGGGCTGGTCTCATACTCCCTGACCTATAGTGATCCACCCTCCTCGCCTCCCAAAGTGCTGGGATTACAGACGTGAGCCTGCTCTGTGCCTCTTTTTCCTTTGTAATTAACAAGTGATTCATGGAATGATAGAAATAGTGTGAATATTCTGTCTCATAATAATCTTTACTTAATTGTTTCATCTGGATTGCTTCTTGCCCAAATCAATTACTATAGTGATTAGAAAATGGAGACTTTTCTATTTTTTCTGTATTGTCATTCTTCTGTAAAGTTTTTTTACACTCCTTTTTTTTTGAGACGAAGTCTTGCTTTGTCACCAGGCTGGAGTGCAGTGGTATGATCTCAGCTCACTGCAACTTCGGCCTCCCAGGTTCAGATGATCCTCCTGTCTCAGCCTCCAGAGTAGCTGGGACTACAGGCATTTACCACTGTCTCCAGCTAACTTTTTGTATTTTTAGTAGATGGTGTTCACCGCAGCTGTATGAGTGTCTCTACCCCTGACCCCGTGATCCAACCACCTCAGCCTCCCAAAGTGCTGGGATTACAGGCATGAGTCACCACGCCTGGCCCTATATTCCCTTTTTAAGCTTTTTTTTTTTTTTTTTTTTTTTTTTTTTTTTTTTTTTTTTTTTTTTTTTTTTTTTTTTTTTTTTTTTTTTTTTTTTTTTTTTTTTTTTTTTTTTTTTTTTTTTTTTTTTTTTTTTTTTTTTTTTTTTTTTTTTTTTTTTTTTTTTTTTTTTTTTTTTTTTTTTTTTTTTTTTTTTTTTTTTTTTTTTTTTTTTTTTTTTTTTTTTTTTTTTTTTTTTTTTTTTTTTTTTTTTTTTTTTTTTTTTTTTTTTTTTTTTTTTTTTTTTTTTTTTTTTTTTTTGAGACAGAGTTCTTTTGCTCTTCGCTTCAGTTTCCGGAGTGTAGTGGCGCACTGCTCACTGCAAGTTCACTCCGGTTCATGCTATTCTCCTGCTCTCAGCTCTCCGAGTAGCTGGGACTACAGGCTTCACTACCATGCCCGCTAATTTTTTTTTGTATTTTTAGTAGAGACGGGTTTCACTGCGGTTCATCTCCTGACCTCGGGATCCGTCAGCTGCCTCCCAAAGTGCTGGGATTACAAGCGTGAGCCACCGCGCCCGGCCTATTTTTTTTTTTTAGACAGGGTCTCACTCTGTCACCCAGCCTGGAGTGCAGTGGTGCAATCTCAGATCACTGCAGCCTCCACCTCCTGGGTTCAAGCAAGTCTCTGCCTCTGCCTCCTGAGTAGCTGTGATTACAGATGCCTGCCACCATGCCCGGCAAATTTTTGTATTTTTAGTAGACACGGGATTTCATAATCTTGGCCAGGCTGGTCTTGAACTCCTGACCTTGTGATCCACGTGCCTCGGCCTCCCAAGGTGCTGGGATTACAAGCGTGAGCCACTGCGCCCGGCCACATCCTTCTTTCAGTTCATATTTGGGTATCCTTTTTTTCTACAGTGAGAACGCTGGTAACAACATAAATAAATGCAGTCATTTGTTCAGTTGTACAATATATGCATAATGAAAATTATAATACCATAGTATTTCCAAGCAAAAAAACCTGGGCCATACAAGTTTTCTGATTTAATATTTCTTTACAATTTTTGTGTGCTTACATATAGAAAGGTGTGCAGTCTAAAATTACTTAGGTATCTTTTCTTTCTCACCTGGCTTATGCTCACGCCTGTAATCCCAGCACTTTGGGAGGCCAAGGCGGGCATATCATGAGGTCAGGAGTTGAGGCAACCTGGCCAGCATGGGTGAGCCTCGTCTCTACTAAAATACAAAAATTAATAGCGTGGTGGTGGGCACTTGTAGTCCCAGCTACTTTGGGCTGAGGCAGCAGAATCACTTGAACCTGAGGAGGAGGTTGCAGTGGGCAGGACACGCCACCACTAGCCTGGGTGATGAGACTCCATCTAAAAAAAAATCTTTTCTCTTATATCTTTTTCTTTCTTTCTTTTTTTTTTTTTTTTTTTTTTTTTTTTTTTTTTTTTTTTTTTTTTTTTTTTTTTTTTTTTTTTTTTTTTTTTTTTTTTTTTTTTTTTTTTTTTTTTTTTTTTTTTTTTTTTTTTTTTTTTTTTTTTTTTTTTTTTTTTTTTTTTTTTTTTTTTTTTTTTTTTTTTTTTTTTTTTTTTTTTTTTTTTTTTTTTTTTTTTTTTTTTTTTTTTTTTTTTTTTTTTTTTTTTTTTTTTTTTTTTTTTTTTTTTTTTTTTTTTTTTTTTTTTTTTTTTTTTTTTTTTTTTTTTTTTTTTTTTTTTTTTTTTTTTTTTTTTTTTTTTTTTTTTTTTTTTTTTTTTTTTTTTTTTTTTTTTTTTTTTTTTTTTTTTTTTTTTTTTTTTTTTTTTTACCATTTTTGTGGAGAATGGGGTCATACGTGTTACCAGGCAGATCTCGAACTCCTGGGCTCAAGCGATCCTCCTGCCTCTGCCTACCTAAGTGCTGGGATTACAGACATGAGCCACGCAGCGTCCAGGCCACGTTTCATTTTAATAACTTTCAAGCAAGACTTTTTGCTAGGTCAGATGTAGTTCCCCTGTTTACCCTTAACATCCTGCGCTTGCCTACATTGACTTCTCCGTCAACGTAGGGGAGGCTGCTGGGTGGAGGCTGGGTGACCAAGAGGGGGAGCCAGGGCTGCCGGGCCTGAGAGGGTTGTCTGAAGCTTGGGAGTCACAGTCTCAGCACCTAGGAAAGCAAGAATCTAGGGGCTAAGGTGCAGGAAGGGCAGAGGCTGGCCAGGCAAGGAGGCCAAAAGTTTCTGGAGCTACAGGGGGCAGAGAAGAGCCGGATGGGGAGGTTCTTGAGCAGGCAGGGAGCAGGATTCTGGATTACCACGTGCTGGTGCTGGCAGCCTCCTGCTGAGCTCATCTCAGGGGTATGGAGAGGCTGGAGTGGGGGCAAGGATGAGACCCATCACAGTGGCAGCCCCAAATTAGCAGCATCCTTTGATCCCAAACTCAGACGTGGAGTTAATCCTTTCCAACTGCTGGAATGGGGTAGAGTGAGGCTGCTGGTTTTCTGAGACCCCAGTCAAGGTGGAAGCATGTGGCTACCCCCTAGGTTTTCATGCTAACTCTTCCTTTGGGAGGAGATGAGGAGTGGGAGAAGTGCCCCAGCCCTCAGGTGACCATTAGCCTTACCCCTCCTCTGGCGAGGTGAGTGCCCCCTTGCCCTGGCTGGCCGGGGGCCAGCTTGGAGTTGTGTTGGAAGGCCCTAGCCAGCCAGCGAGCCCGGAACCTCAGTGAGACAGCCAGTGCACTGCTGGCCAGGGACAAGCAGATTGCTGCCTTGCAGCGGGAGTGCAGGAGCTGCAGGCCAGGCTCACTCTGGTGGGCAGGTGGGGAGGCCCTGGTTGCCTCTTCCGGCTCAGCCCTGCACAGGGCCATCTGCCTGTTGTGGGATGCGGATAAGATGTTGATGAGATGCAAATGAACGGGAGGGTGGAGGTTGCTGGGAGTAGGTTCCCCTGGCAACGGCCCAGGTGGGAGGGAGACTGAGGTGGAGCCATGAGTCCCAGACCTGGGCATTTCTGCGCTCCAGGCTTGAGGCTATTTGCCGGTGGGTCTGGCTGTATGCATCCACACATCCCCTGTGTGAAGGGATGTTCACAAGGTATTTAGCACAGCGCTGGGCACACTGAGAGAACCCAAGAAATAAGTTACTGAGAATAATCGCATAGGGGCTTGCGGGAGCATGTGGCCACATGTAACCAGGCATGTACCCATGGGAGGGTGTGCACAGTCCCGCGCATCGGAGCCCCTCCAGCAAGGCGAAGGGCTCTGCAGGGGATGGCATGGGACAAGCAAGGGTTAGGTCTGACTCCCCTCCCTGTCCCTGTCCCTGTCCCCCAACCTCAGGAGGGTCCCCAGTGGCTCCACGTGTGGGACTTCGATGGGCTGCTGCGCGAGTCTCAGCGGGAGGTGCTGCGGTTGCAGAGGCAGATGGCGCTGCGCAACCAGCGGGAGACGCCCCCGCTCCCGCCGTCCCGGCCCCGGGCCCTGCTCTCCAGGCCAGAGCAGGGGCGCCGGGCCCCGGGAGAGGTGAGCTCCGGCGCCAAGGGCAGGTGTGTGGGTGCGTGCAGATGGGTGGGGGAACGACCACCGGGATCTCCCCTGCACCGTGCTCAGAACCCCAAGGACTCAGTGGTGGTGTGCGCACTCCCAGGGGCTGGGGAGCTTTCCCGTCCTGGGCAGGGTCCACCTCCAAGCCTCCCGTGCTCGTACCTGCGCCGTGCCCTCCCCTGGGGGCTCCAGGGTTCCGCCCTCCATAGGCCTGCGCCCAGCGGGGCCTGGCTGGCCGCCCCTGCCGCGCTGCCAGTGGTACGGCCCGACCGCAAATTCCCTGGTTGCCCTGGCAGCCGCCCCGGGGCCCAGCCCGCGCCGCCTCCTTCCGCCGCCGTAGAACGGGGACGCCCCCGTCAGCGCCCGCCTGGCTGGCCAGGCCTGGCCTCGGCTACCCGGGGGCGGCTGTACGTCCACCCCGGCTCCAGGTACAGGCAACCCTCACTGAGCGGGGGGGGCATAGGCAGCCTCTGTCTCGAGGCCCAGGCACCCGCTCCGGACCCCCAGAACTTAGGAGTCTGGCTTCTCTCCATCATCCTAGGTAGGCAGCAAGTAGGTCCTCCTCCTTCTGGGAAGAGGGCTGGGAGGAGAGACCAGGTAGTGATCTGATAGTGACCAAGACCACCGGGGTGGGGGGAGGCTTCTTGCTCAGATTTTGTCTCCCTGGCTGGCCCTGGAAGGGAGATGCACCTCCCATCAAGACCTGTCTCTAAGTTTGCAGGATAGAGCTGGAGGTGTGTTAGAGATTGGGCTTGGGGGAAGCCAGGAGAAGGTTCTGGCTGGACTTGCGCTGCTCTAGGCCAAGCCCAGATTTGGATGATACAGAACCCCTATCTTGGGGAGCACCACATCCCCGGGGGCCCAAGCAGCCTCCTAGTTCTCTGCCAGTCGCTGAAGGACACCCAGGACAGTTATTGAGTGCGGAGCAGGGCTGCTGCTGGAAGCTAAAAAGGGAAAGCTTTGGCCTGGATAAAGGACTCATCTCCCAGGGCACACGTGGGTCCCAGGATCTCAAAGCACTTATGGCTCTAGGACACAGGGGTGCAGCCTTTGTACTTATACATCAGCTGGAGACAATGGGAGGGGGTGGGCAGACAGTACCCCTCTTTGCTCTTGCTAGGCAGGGATCTCTTGCTGGCTGAATGATGGGGTGGGAACCTGCTCTGGAGCCTTGGGCTGCCCTGGGAGCCCCTGTTCTCCAGGTGCCAATACTTGCCCTGGGCTGGGCCACTTGGGAGGATGCAGACAACCTACCCGTGATTCTAGGGGAGCCAGAGAAAGAGCAGAGGGTGCAGCAGCTGGTAAGTCCTAGGTCAAGGGCTGGAGGCAGCCTGCTGTGGGCAGAGGTACCTTCCCTCATGAGGAGCCCTTGGTTCTGACCCCACAGGAATCGGAGCTCAGCAAGGTTTAAAAGAAATGCCAGAGCCTGGAGCAGGAGGTCTGAAAAAAGCAGAGAGGATGTGAGGAGCTGGTGAGCTCTTGGAGGGCAGCCCTCCAGAGGCCAGCTCCTCCCTTCTCCCCGGCCAGCCAGGTGGTGGGCTCCCTCTCAGCTCTGCTCCCACCCCGGCTGCCCTCAAGAACACATTTTCCCTCCTGCTCCTTTCCTTTCCTGGCTGGTGCAGGTTCCTACAGGGGAGGAAGGCCTTGCCTGGGAGGAGGGCAGGGTCCCTCTGTGTGGGAGAGGGGAATGTGGGTGCTGGGCTGCCTCCTGAGAGCCTCTGTCTGGCCAGGAACTGCAGCTGAGAGAAGCAGAACAGGTTGGGCTCTCTTCCAGTACCCTGTCCCCCAACAGAAGACAGATGTCCTTCAAGGCTTTATCCCAGATAGTCCTGATGCTCCTGAGGTATAAAACCCAGAGTAGGCTGTCTTCCAGGGTCCCACAGCTGCAGTGCAAATGGGGTACATGCAGATAAGATTCCACCCAATTTCCTTATTTTTCTTATCTGCTATATATTTAGAAACTATGAAAGTATGCTTTCACTTATCAAATGATTTTTCAACATCTTGAAGTGAGTATGTGGTTTTTCTCCATTGATCTGTTAAAGTAGTGAATTCTATTAACATAGAATAATAGAATTAATCAATGTAATGATAAAATGGTGAAACACTTTTGCCTTATTAAGATAAATGCTACAGGCCAGGCACAGTGGCTCATGTCTGTAATCCCAACAGTTTAGAAGGCCAAGGCAAGAGAATCACTTGAGGCCAGGAGTTCAAGACCAGCCTGGGTAACATAGCAAGACTCTGTCTCTTAAAAATTGTTTTTAAATTAGTTGGGCATGGTGGCATGTGCCTATACTCCCAGCTACTCAGGAGGCTGAGGTGAGAAGATCATTTGTGCCCAGGAAGTCAAGGCTGCAGTGAGCTGTGATCATGCCACTGTACTCCAGCCTAGGTGACAGAGCAAGACCCTGTCTCAAAAAAAAAAAAATTAATGTCATACAAATTGTAAAGGAAGAAATAAAACTGTCCCCATTCCCAGATAACAAATTGCTTAAAAAATTCCAAAGAATAACCAAGAAAAAAGCTACTAGAACTAATAAGTGAGTTTAGCAAGGTTGCAGGATACAAAATCAGTATACAAAACTCAATCGTATTTCTTCATCCTAGATTTTTCTTTGCAGGACAGTTCTCCAGGTAGCCTTAGACCAACCCAGTTCTTCCCCTTTGTTGTTTGTAGTTATCAAGAATGACTGTAAAATTTGCTGGGAATACAACATCCTGAGATAGGGAGGAACTGACCAGAACAGCCTGGGCTCTCTTCCAGTACCCCGTCCCCCAACAGAAGACAGATGTCCTTCAAGGCTTTATCCCAGATAGTCCTGATGCTCCTGAGGTATAAAACCCAGAGTAGGCTGTCTTCCAGGGTCCCACAGCTGCAGTGCAAATGGGGTACATGCAGATAAGATTCCACCCAATTTCCTTATTTTTCTTATCTGCTATATATTTAGAAACTATGAAAGTATGCTTTCACTTATCAAATGATTTTTCAACATCTTGAAGTGAGTATGTGGTTTTTCTCCATTGATCTGTTAAAGTAGTGAATTCTATTAACATAGAATAATAGAATTAATCAATGTAATGATAAAATGGTGAAACACTTTTGCCTTATTAAGATAAATGCTACAGGCCAGGCACAGTGGCTCATGTCTGTAATCCCAACAGTTTAGAAGGCCAAGGCAAGAGAATCACTTGAGGCCAGGAGTTCAAGACCAGCCTGGGTAACATAGCAAGACTCTGTCTCTTAAAAATTGTTTTTAAATTAGTTGGGCATGGTGGCATGTGCCTATACTCCCAGCTCCTCAGGAGGCTGAGGTGAGAAGATCATTTGTGCCCAGGAAGTCAAGGCTGAGGCTGCAGCAGGTGGGGCGGCAGTGAGGGAAGCTGGCAGGCTGCTGGACACCAGCTTTGCCACTCACTCATTCCACAAGCATTGACTGTGTGCCCGGCACTGCGCTAGGCGTCGGGGAGACTGTGGGGAACAAAGACCAGGTCCCTGAGCAGTCACAGTGGCTCATGTCTGTAATCCCAACAGTTTAGAAGGCAAAGGCAAGAGAATCACTTGAGGCCAGGAGTTCAAGACCAGCCTGGGTAACACAGCAAGACTCCGTCTCTTAATAATTGTTTTTAAATTAGCTGGGCATGGTGGCATGTGCCTATACTCCCAGCTCCTCAGGAGGCTGAGGTGAGAAGATCATTTGTGCCCAGGAAGTCAAGGCTGCAGTGAGCTGTGATCATGCCACTGTACTCCAGCCTAGGTGACAGAGCAAGACCCTGTCTCAAAAAAAAAAAAAAAAAAAATTTAAAAAATGCTACAGCCATGATGTATATTTAATTTCCTAAATCTATATTTAGGATATTCTGTGTTCATAAACAAGATAGATCTGTCATAATGTTTTCTTGTCCTGTTCTAGTTTGGGTGACAAGATTATTCAAGTCTCAAACATTGAATTGGGTTCCTTTTTCTGTACTTGTAATTTATTTATCAGCTTCACATGCAGTAAGTGCTTTGAATGTAAGTATCTGTGTCTTTCTTCAGTCCTAGAAAATTTATAGCCATTATTTGTTCTATCACTCATGGTCTCTATTTCTCCTCACATCTTCCCAACCCCGGGGTATTCTTACGAATAGATACTGAAACATTTGACCCCATCCTCCATGTATAACTTTTCTTTCATTTTGCACATCTCTTTTATCCCTTTGTACAGCACTCTGAGGGAATTCCTTACCTCAGATTTCAAGCTTACTAATTGCATCCAACTATGAATTATATGCTCTTCACCCATATATTGAGTCCTTTTTTAACAAGAATATATGTATTTTTTGCAAGATCTCTATTCGGATCTTTTTCATAACTACCTGTTCTTGTTTCCCAGATGCAATTCCTTCCTGTTTCTCCAACAATAACTGTAGACTTTTTAAAGTTTTCCCCTAATGCTTTATTAACTTGTGTATATTTTTCCATTTCCATTTGTTATCTCTCTTAGTGAAGTTGGCTTTCCTCAAATTTTTTTGAGTCTTTACTGTGTTCTTGCCATTGTGGTTGGGAGTCTCTGCTGGACGACTGGGTGGGAACTGCTGCCATGATTCTGAGGGTTGCAGTTGAGAGGGAAGGGTCACAGTATGCTGCAGTTTGGTGGCTTCTCACCTGGGCGGTGATACATCTTGTTTCTGCCAGGTGTGGCCAGCCACGTAAAGTACCACCTGGTCTCTGATCCCAGCTGCAACCCCTACTGTTCTCTAAGTCTGTCATCTAAAGGCAGACATCTTCACCTTTGCCCTTGGCCCATGGCAGAAGGAGAATGTGCAATAATCAATCAAAGAAAAACCCCAACTAACCACACCATCGGTAGCCCCTAGGGTCTCTTCTGCCCTGTTTGCACTGCCTGTAGTCCAGAGGCAATGTGCAGAGCTCTCCCACATACACCCTACTCTCAAGTTTCTCAGTATGATCTGCCATCTGTTCTTGTCTTTTCCAGAATCCTGTTATTTCTACTGAGAGTCCCCTTTCTTGCTTTCAAATGGAACTGTGTATAGTGTTTATTTGTTCTATTTCTCTCACGTCTATTATTTCTGTGCATTTGATGTAGAGGAGAAAGACTGCAGTGTGTGTTCAGTCCACCATCTTGAAACTGGTGCTTTCCCTCTGTGTGTTTCCCGTCTGTCCCATCTTCCTCTACAACCCCAGCCCCAGTAGCAAATACCTGGCCCTGTGACCACAGGCTCAGGAAGCTACCAAACCTTCTTAGGAAAAGGATTCAAAAGCTCGTGGTGTTGATTGGTTTTTGCCCCTGTTACCCCAGGATGTAACTTCTGGGGTCTGAAGTCCAGAGTCCAAAGCCCAGCTGTCCCCCCCTCCAAGGAGCCCTTTGCCCACATAGAGTCCAGCATAGATTTTGTGCAAATAGACTTTAATATAATAAAATATCTTTTTAAACAAATTCCCCCACCATTCCACACCCCTGGAGACCAAGGCTGGGGTGGGGGTTCAGTCAAACTATCTCCCACCACAGCAAAGGAAACATGCAAAGAGACACTCACCCTCAGAGGGTGGGGGATGGAGTGGATCGGGTAACGGTGGAGAACCCCTACCCCACTCTGAACGGGGAATGTATGAAAATAGCTGCATAAATCTGTCCTTTTCTCCAGCCCCTGGATTCCAACAGGGGTTAGAAGAAAACTATGCAAAAGAACTTGAATCCAATGAGCAAAATAAGGCAAGCTCAACTCCGCTTTCGGCCCTGCTGGCCCCAGGGTCTTTGGGGGCGGGGCCATACAGGGGCCTGCAGGCCCTGGCAGGGA
Organism: Hoolock leuconedys; assembly: GCA_023748175.1. NCBI lineage: Eukaryota > Metazoa > Chordata > Mammalia > Primates > Hylobatidae > Hoolock > Hoolock leuconedys. The sequence continues at coordinate 1,045 of JAKGGE010000320.1, read as the reverse complement.
AGGATGGAGCACGATGAGGGGCAGGGTGGGGCCCACTTTGGCTTGGCCTTTCTCCTTCCCGGGCCTGTGCAGTGGAAGCGAGGTGGAGGAAGCTGAACTGAGGCACTTAGTAGGTGCATATATACAGGCTCCGCCCACCTGCCCGCTGGGGAGATGGGGCTCCAAGAAAATCCAGTGCAAACTTTCCTTCAGGGGAGGGAAGACATGATCAGGACAGCCAGAGCCATCAGGGGACACAGGCTCCTTTCTCCCCCCAGGGCCCGTCCTGGGACTGGGAACGGTGGCAGAAGGGACTAGCGCAGCACTGTGGGACACTAGTAGACGAGGTGGGTGGACCAGGACGCGAGGGTCCTGGGTCCAGTCCTGGCTCAGTGACCTTGGTCAAGTTACATACTCACTGTGGGCTCAGTTTTCCCCTCCTGTAGGAGGAAGGTGCTTCTCTAGAGAGTTCATCCTTAAGGAGCCATTTAGCTCTGACCTTCACCAAGGCTCTTTGAATCCCTCTGAATGCCACAGTGTTCACACAGAAGAACGGGGCTCTGGGCCCAGTCTGAGCCTTCCCTGCTCAGCACAGACAGTGATCTGGGGGCCTCTCAGGGCCTCTTCTGCCTGCGGGATGGGCCACAGCTTCACTCCTTCTTCCCAGAGCCCAGCCTCCTGAGGAGCTGCTTCCCCTTGGAGAAGAAACCCCACACTTCTCGCTTCTGCCTGGGGCTCCCCACGTTCAATCCTGGGGGCGCTGCCAGGGCTGGGGGCACAAGGCCCACCTGGGGGCCCCGGGGGTCCTTGTGTGGTGCAGCCCCAGTCCTGAAATGTGAGACAGAAGGAGCAAGGTCAGGGCCTGATTCCCTCCCTGAGAGATCCGGACGGAAGTGGGAGCATCCCAGACACAACAACTGCTCACGGTCAGGTGGAATTGGAAGGGGGCTGGTGGGAGGTGGGTGAGGGACAGCAGCAGGTCATACCTGAGCCCTCAAGGAGAATATCTGGGGACAAATAACCCCGCTGGAGCAGCCTGAGGGGCCTGCAGCCTCCCATGTCACAG
>JAKGGE010000446.1:0-10664 GCA_023748175.1 Hoolock leuconedys | reverse complement strand
TCTGGGCCCAGTCTGAGCCTCCCTGCTCAGCACAGACAGTGATCTGGGGGGCCTCTCAGGGCCTCTTCTGCCTGCAGGATGGGCCACAGCTTCCTCCTTCTTCTGAGCCCAGCCTCCTGAGGGAGCTGCTTATGGAGAAAACCCCACCTTCTCGCTTCTGTCCTGGGGCTCCCCCACGTTCAATCCTGGGGCTGCCTGCCAGGCTGGGGAGCTAAAGGCCCACCAGAGTTGGCGGGGTCCTTGTGTGGTGCAACCCCAGTCTGAAATGCCAGACGCAGAGAAGGAGCAAGGTCAGGGGCCTGATTCCCTCCCTGAGAGATCGGGACAGGAGGTGGGGAGCATCCCAGCAGACACAACAACTAACAGGCGGTCCGGGTGGAATTGGAAGGGGAGCTGGTGGGAGGTGGGTGAGGGACAGCAGGTCATGCACGAGCCCTCAAGGAGAATATCTGGGGACAAATAACCCCGCTGGAGCAGCCTGAGGGGCCTGCAGCCCTCCCATGTCACAGAAGACATGGGAGTGCCTGGGAAGTGAGGAGCCTCTGCCCGGCCCCCCATCATCTGGGAAGTGAGGAGGGCCTCTGCCTGCCACCCACCATCTGGGAAGTGAGGAGCGCCTCTGCCCAGCCACCCCGTATGGGAGGTGAGGAACTCCTCTGCCCGTCCACCCAATGTCTGGGAGGTGAGGAGAGCCCAGCCCGGCCAACAAAATGGGAAACAGGGCTGCCACTGCCGGGCCACTCATCGCGCCTGGGAAGTGGAGGAGCCTGCCCGCCGCCCGTCTGGGAAGTGATGAGTGCTCTGTTCGCCACCCATCGCCTGGGAAGTGAGGAGCATCTCTGCCTGGGCCATCCTGTCTGGGAAGTGAGGAGCGCCTGCCCAGCCACCCATCAGTCTGTGAGGCAATGGGGTCTCTGCCCGGCCTGGGCCAGGGAGGAAATGATGAGCCGCCTCTGCCGCCACCGCCTGTGAAGAAGTGAGAGCCTCCTGCCCGGGCCGCCCCATCTGGGAAGTGAGGAGCTGGGCCTGCTCGGTCACCGTCCGGGAGAAAGATGAGTGAGCCTCGTCTGGGTCAATCTCCGAAGCATAGGGAGGGAGCTTGCGTGACCAATCAATCACTGTATGGGAGGTGAGGAGCACCTCCTGCCCGCAATCCCATCTGAGAAGAGAGCCTGCCCGGCCACCCCATCTGCTGGGGTGCCTTTGAGATCAGCCTGACCTGCCATACCATTCTGGTAGTGTGAGGTTTCACTGCCCGCCACCGTCTGGGATGTGAGGAGGGCCTCTGCCCGCCACCCATCATCTGGGAGTTGAGGAGCCTGCCCGGCCGCACTGGCCAGGTAGGAAGTGAGGAGCCTGTCCGCTGCCCGGCCTGGGAATAAGTGAGGAGCCTGCCCGCAGCCTGCCTGGGAATAGAGGAGCACCTCTGACCGCCACCCACCATCTGGGAAGGAGGGAGCACCCCGCCCGACCACCCAAAAAGTCTGGGAAGTGAGGAGAGCCTCTGCCCTCGCCACCCATCATCTGGGAAGCGTGAGGAGCGCCTCTGCCCCGCCAGCCATCATCTGGGAAATCGAGCCGCCTCCCGCCACCCATCGCCTGGGAAGTGAGGAGCGCCTCTCTCTGCCCGCCACTGGCCTGGGGAAGCTGCAGGAGCACTCCTGATCGCACTTCCCACCTCTGGGAAGTGAGGAGCGCCTCTGCCCAGCCATCCCTGCCTGGGAAGTGAGAGAGCCTCCGTCCGGCCACCCACAGTCTGTTAGGGTGAAATGAGCCTCTGCCCGGCCGGCCCCGCCTGGGGAAGTGAGATGCCTCAGACCCGGCCGGCCAGGGAGTTGAGGAAGCCTGTCTCGGGCACCCATCACTGGGAAGTGAGAGGAGCCACTGCCCGCCATAATTGTCAGGAAGTGAGGAGCACCTCTGCCCAGCCACCCATCATCTGGGAGCTGAGGAGCGCCTCTGCCCGCTGCCCCGTCATTGAGGGCGGAGTAAGCCTGCCCGCCCAGTCTGGGAAGTGAGGAGCGCCTGCCCCGGCACCCACGCCTGGGAGGTGAGAGAGCCTCTGCCCCGCCACCCCGTTTGGGAGGAAGTGAGGAGCCTCTGCACGGGCCGCCTGCCTGGGAAGAAGGAGGAGGCCGCCCAGTCAGCCTGGGCTCATGAAATGAGGACGCCTGCACAGCCACCCACTGTCTGGGAAGTGAGGAGAGAATCTTCTCGGCCACACATCGTCTGGGAAGTGAGGAGTGCCTCTGGCCAGCCGCTCGTTTGTGCTGAGGAGCCTCTGCCTGGCAACCCGTCTGGGAAGCAAGTGAGGGAGCCTGCCCGGGCCGCCTGGGCCTTGGGAAGTGAGAAGCACCTCTACCCCGCCCCCATCGTCTCAGAAGTGAGGAGGGCCTCTGCCCTGCCACACACACCGCTCAAGTAAATGAGGAGCTCTGCCCGGGCCCACCCTCGCCTGGGAGGCAGGGAGCCCTGCCTCGTCTCCACCCAACGTCTGGGAGGCAGGAGCCACCAGCCTGACCACCCATCCTCTGAAATGAGGAGTGCCCCCGCTGTACACCACCTGCCTGGGAGTGAGGGAGCGCCTCCTGCAGGTCACTGCCTGGGAAGTGAGGAGCCTGCCCGGCCACACATCGTCTGGGAAGTGAGGAGCCACTGCCCGGCCATCCCGTTCGGGAAGTGAGTGGAGCACCCTCTGCCCGCCACCCATCATCAGTAAATGCGCCTCTGCCCGCCCGGCCATCCTGTTTGGGAAGTGAGGAGCGCCTCTGCCCAACCCCTCACCGTATGGGAGGTGAGAAGCGCCTCTGCCCGGCCAACCCATGTGGGAAGTGAGGAGCGAATCTGCCCGGCCACCCCTGGGCCTGAAGTGAGGATCAGCTTCTCTGGTCGGGCCATCCCATCTGGGAAGTGAGGAGCCACAGCCCCACTCACACCCCCTGGGATGTGAGGAGGTCTCTGCCCGGCCACCCACTGCATCTGTGAGGTGAGGAGCGCCTCTGCCCTGCCGCCCCGTCAGGGAGGAAGTGAGTAAGTGCCTCTGCCCGGCCACCCCATTTGGGAATATGGGGTGAGCCTGCCCTCGCAGGCCTGTCTGGGAATGGAGGAGCGCCTGGCTGCCACCCACCATCTGGGAATTGAGGAGCCTGCCCTCGCCATCCTGTTTGGGAAGTGAGGAGCGCCTCTGTCTGCTACCCATCATCTGTGAGGCGAGGGAGCCTGCCCCGCCTCTCTGGGGAGGAACTGAGAGCGCCTCTTCCGCCAACGTCTGGGAAGAAATGAGGAGCCTGCCCGGCCAGCCTGGCCTGGGAAGTGAGGGGAGCTGCCTGTTCCGGCGCCTGGCCCGAAGAAGTGAGGAGCGCCTCTGCCCGACCACTCACCATATGGGATGTGAGAAGTGCCTCTGCCCGGCCATCCCATCTGGGAGGTGAGGAGAGCCTCTGCCCCGCCGCCACGTCTGGGAGGAAGTGAGCAGCGCCTCTGCCCTGCCACGCCTCGTCTGGGAAGTGAGGAGCGCCTATGCCTGCCCACCTTGTCTGGGGGAAAATGAGGACCACCGCCGGGCCACCCATCGCCTGGGAATTCAGAGCTCTATGCTCGACCTCCCACAGTCTGGGGAAGTGAGGGAGTCGTCTCGGCCATCCCGTCTGGAAAGTGAGGGAGGGCCGCTGCCCGCCACCCATCGTCGGGAGGCACTAGCCTCTGCCCCGGGCCGCCCCTGTCTGGGGGAAGTGAGGAGCCTCTGACCGACACCCGGCCTGGGAAGAAGCAGGAGCACCTCTGCCCGCCACCACTGCATGGGGAAGGCTAGCGAGGAGCGCCTCTGCCCGACCACCCACCACATCTGGGGAAGTGAGGAGACTCTGCCCAGCCACCCATTCTCTGGGAGGTGAGGGAGGCTCTGTCCAGCCACCCCATCTGGGAAGTGAGGAGCCTGAGCCCCAAGCTACCCATCGCCTGGGAAATGAGATGCCCCTGCCCGGCCACCATCGTCTGGGAAATGAGAGGAGCCTGTCCGCCACCCAACGTTCTGAGAAGCGAGGGAGCCCGTCTGGCAGCCATCATCTGGGTGTTGGGAGGGAGCGCCTCTGCCCGGCTGCCCCGATATTGAGGAAGTGAGGAGCATCTCTGCTCGGCCAACCATCATCTGGGGGGTGGGGAGCGCCTCTGCACGGCCATCCTGTTTTGGGAAGTGAGGAGCACCTCTGCCCAGCCACCCATCGCCTGGGAGGCGGTGAGCCTGCCCGCCACCCCGTCTGGGGAAGAAGTGAGGAGCCCCTCTGCCCGGCCACACCGTCAGGGGAAGAAGTTGAGGAGCGACTCAGCCCGGCCGCCTCCATCTGGAAGTGCGGGGAGGAGCCTCTGCCCGCCGCCCCTCTGGGAGGTGTGAGGAGCCCCTGCCCGTCCACACCCATCGTCTGGGAGGTGAGGAGTGCTCCTGCACGCCACCCATCGCCTGGGAGAGGTGAGGAGCGCCTGCCCCGCCGCACCCATCGCCTGTGGGAAATGTGGAGTGCCTCAGCCAGGCCACCCATAATCAGGGTGTAATGAGGAACGCCTCTGCCCGGCCACCCATAATCAGGGTAGTGAGGAGCACCTCTGCCCATCCACCCATCATCTGGGAAATGCGAGCCTGCCCGCCACCCATCAAGCCTGGGAACGAGAGCCTCTGCCCGGCCACTCACCGCCTGGGAAGTGAGGAGCCTCAGCCCGGCGGACCCATCATCTGGGAAATGAGGAACGCCTCAGCCACCCACACCCCCTTGGGAAATGAGGGTCTTCCTGCCCGCCAATCGTAATCCGCCTGGGAAGTGAGGAGCCACCGCCCGCCACCTCATCTGGGAAGTGAAGAGCCGCCTCCCTGCCACCCATCGCCTGGGAAGTGAGAGCCATGCCCGGCTCCCCCACTTGGGGAAGTGAGGAGCACCTCTGCTCCGGCCACACATTATCTGGAAATGAGGAGCCTGCCCGCCACCCATCGCCTCTGGGAAGGAGGGAGCGCCTGCCCTCGGCTGCCTCTGTCTGGGAAGTGAGGAGCACCCTGCTCGACCTCCCACCGTTTGGGAAGTGAGGAGTGCCTGCCCGGCCATCCTGGCCTGGGAAGTGAGGAGAGCCACTGCCCGCACCCACTGCCTGGGAGGTGAGGGAGCCTGGTCAGCCTGTCTGGGGAGAGGGGTGAGTAGAAGCCGCCTGCACAGCCACCCATCACTGGGATTTGAGAGAGCCTGTAACGGCATCCCCGTCTGGGAAGAAGTGAGGAGCTCTACCGCCCGCCGGCCGCCCCATCTGGGAAGTGAGTGAGCCTGCACCAAGCAACCCACCGCCTGGGAAGTGCGGGAGCCAGCCCGGCCTCACCACCGTCTGGGGAAGTGAGGAGAGCCTCTTCCCCGCCACCCCGCGTGGGAAGATGTGAGGAGCCTCCGGCCAGCCACACCCTATCTGGGAAGTGAGGAGCGCCGGGCCTGGGCTAGAAAGTGAGGAGCACTTCCGCCCATCCACCCAACGCCTGGGAAGTGAGGAGCAACTTCGCCCGCCACCCCATCTGGGAAGTGAGGAGCGCCTCTGCCCTGCTACACCCATCATCTGGGAAATGTGAGGAGCCTATGCCCGGGTTGCCCTGTTTGGGAAGTGAGGAGCACCTCTGCCACACTCCATTGTCTGGGGAAATGAGGAGCCTCTTCCCCGCCACCCATCGCTGGGAAGTGAGGAGCCTGGCCCCTGTCACTGCCTGGGAAGTGAGGAGCACCTCTGCTCGACGTCCCACCATTTGGGAAGTGAGGAGCGTGATTCGTCTCGGCCATCCCTGGCCTGGGAAGTGAGGAGATCCTCTGCCCAGCACCCATCGCCTGGGAGGAGGTGAGCCTGTCCGGGTCAGCCCCTGTCTGGGAAGTGAGGAGCCCATCTGACTGGCCACCCCGTCCTGGGAAGTGTGGATGCCTTCCTGCCCGGCCACCTCATCTGGGAAGTGAGAGCCTCTGCCCGCCACCCACCTGCCTGGGAAGTGAGAGCCTGTCTCGGTTGCCCCGTTTGGGAAGTGAGGAGCGCCTCTGCCCGGCCACCCATCGTCTGGGAAGTGAGGAGCGCCTCTGCCCGGGCGCATCCCGGGCTCTGGGAAGTGAGGAGCGCCTCTGCCCGGCCACCAATCGCCTGGAGGCGAGGAGCGCCTCTTCCCAGCCGCCTGCCTGGGAAGTGAGGAGCTCTGCACCGCCACCTACCGGCCCGGGATGTGAGGAGCCCCCTCTGCCCGACCACCCACTGTGTGGGAAGTGAGGAGAGTCTCTGCCCGCCACCCACCCATCCCTCTGGGAGGAGGTGGAGCTCTCTGTCCCGCCACCCCGCCTGGGAAGTGAAGAGCGATCTCGGCTGGCTGCACTGTCTGGGAATTGTGGAGGCCAGCCCGACTACCCATCATCTGGGAAGTGAGGAGCGCGCTCTGCCCGGGTTACCCATCGCCTGGGGAAATGAGAGCCGCGTCTGCCCGCCACCCATCGCTTGGGGAAATGAGGCGCGCCTGCCCGCCACCCAACGTCTGGGGAAGTGAGGAGCGCCTCTGCCCTGGCACCCATCATCTTGGAGCTGAGGAGCGCCTCTGCCCAGCCTCCCCGTTATTGAGGAACTGAGGAGCGCCTATGCCCGACCACCCATCTTCTGGGAGGTGAGGAGGGCCAGTGCACGGCCATCCTGTTTGGGAAGTGAGGAGCGCCTCTGCCTGGCCACCCATCGTCTGTGAGGCGAGGAGCTCTGCTAAGTCAGCCCCATCAGGGAGCAATTTAGGAGCCTCTGGGCCCGGGCCACCCCTGTGGCTGGGAGGAGCAGGTTTTCCTGCCCGCCGCCTCATCTGGGAATTGAGGAGCCTGCCCAGCCACCCATCTCTGGGAGGCGCGAGAGCTCTGCTCGGCTGCCCCGTCTAGGGCTGAGGAACACCTCTGCCCGGCCACCCATCGCCTGGGAGGTGAGGAGCGCCTCTGCCAGGCCATTAATCGTGTGCGGGAGGTGAGAGGGAGCGCCTCCTGGCCAGGCACCCATCATCTGGGAGGTGAAGAGCGCCTCCGTCCAGCCAAGGTCCCAGCTGTCCCATCTGGGATGTGAGGGAGCGCCTGCTCGGGTCAGCCCCTTATCTGGGAAGTGAGGGAGCTCCTCCGTCTGCCACCTACCAGTCCGGGATGAGGAGCCTGCCCGTAACCATCCACTGTCTGGGAAGTGAGTGAGCCTCTGCCCGGCCACCATCCTCTGGGAGGTGAGGGGAGCCTCTTGTCCTGCCGGGCCTCTGCCTGGGAAGTGAGGAGCGCCTATGCCGGGCCGCACCGTCTGAGAAGTGAGGAGGTCCTCTCTGCCTGGTCACCCATCGCATGGGAAGTGAGGAGCCTGCCCGCCACCCCATCTGGGAAGTGAGAGTGCCCCTGCCCAGCCTGCCTGGGAAATGAGAGCCTGCCCGGCCACCCATCATTTGGGAAATGAGGGAGCCTGCCCGGCCACCCAACGCCTGGGGAAGTGAGAGGGGAGCACCTCTGCCCGGTTACCCATTTCCTGGGAAATGAGGAGTGCCTCTGCCCGGCCACCCATCATCTGGGAATGAGAGCTACTTCCCGGCCACCCATCATCTGGGAAATGAGAGCCCTCTGTCTGCCACCAATCGCTCTGGGAAATGAGGAGCCAGCCCTCGGCCACCCATCATGTGGGATATGAGGAACGCCACCGCCACCCATCGCCTGGGAAATGAGGAGCTTCTGCCCAACCACCCATCGCCTGGGAAGTGAGGAGCACCTCTGCCCGCTACCGCCTGGGAAGTGAGAGCACCTCTGCTCTGACCCTCACACCGCCTGGGAACTGAGTAGCCAAGGGCCATCCCATCTGGGAAGTGAGGAGCTCCTCCGCCACCCACCGCCTCATGAAGCCGAGGATGCGGTCTGCCCGCCGTTCCGTCTGGGGGAAGTGAGGAGCTCTCCGACCACACCCTGTCTGGGAAGAAGTGAGAGCCTGCCCGCCACCCCAGATGGGAAAAAGTGAGGTGCACCTCTGCCCGGCCGCCTGCCCGGGAAGTGAGGAGCACCTCTGTCCCGGCCACCCACCGTCCGGGATGTGAGAGGGAGCTCTGTCCGGACCACCCACTGCCTGGGAAGTGAGGAGAGCTCTGCCCCGGGCCACCCATCATCTGGGAAGTGAGGAGCGCCTCAGCCAGGTTACCCATTGTCTGGGAAATGAGGAGCACCTCTGCCCGGACACCCATCGTCTGGGAAGTGAGGAGCGCCTCTGCCTGGCCACCATTCTCCTGGGAGGTGAGGAGCGCCTCTGCCCGGCCGCCTCGTCTGGGAGTTGAGGAGCACCTCTGCCCGTCCACCCATCGTCTGAGAGGTGAGAGTGCCCTGCCGGGCCACCCACGTCTGGGAGGTGAGGAGTGCTCTGCCCGCCACCCATCGCCTGGGAGAGGTGAGGAGCGCCTGCCCGCCACCCATCGTCCGGGTGTGAGGAGCGCCTGTCCGCCGCCCCGCCTGGGAAGTGAGAGCCTGGACCGCCACCCCCATCAGGGAAGTGAGAGGGAGTGCCTATGCCCGCAACGCCGACTGGGTCAGGGAGCCTTTGCCCGCCACCCATCGCCTGGGAAATGAGGAGCCAGCCACCCGCCACCCATCATCTGGGAAGTGAGGAGCGCCTGTCTGGATGCCACATTTGGGAATTGAGGATCAGCCTGCCTCGGCCACCCATCATCTGGGAATGAGGAGCCTCCCGTCCGCCACCATCGCCTGGGAAATGAGGAGTACCCTGTTCACCACCCATCATCTGGGAATGAGGAGTGCCTCAGCCCGGCCACCTATCATCTGGGAAATGTGGAACGCCTCTGCCCGGGCCGGGCCACCCATCGTCTGGGAAATGAGGATCGCCTCTGCCGGGCCACCCATCGTCTAGCGGAGGAGCCAGCCAGCTCCGCCACCCATCATCTTTGGGGGAGATGAGGGAGCGCCTCTGCCTGGATCGGGCCCCATTTGGGAAGTGAGGAGCGCTTCTGCCCTGCCACCCATCGTCTGGGAAGTGAGGAGGGCCTATGCCCGGCTGCCCTGTTTCAGAAGTGAGGAGTGCCTCTGCCCGGCCACCCATTTTCTGGGAAATGAGGAGCGCCACTGCCTGGCCAACCATTGTCTGGGAGGTGAGGAGCACCTCTGCCCGGCCGCCTCATCTGGGGGAAGTGTGGAGCACCTCTGACCGGACACCCCGTCTGGGAAGAAGTGAGGAGCACCTCTGCTCGCCGCCATCTGGGACGTGAGGAGCGCCTCTGCCCGGCCACCTACGTGAACCGCTGCTCGGCCGCCCCATCTGGGAAGTGAGGAGCCTGTCTGGCCAATTCCTATCTGGGGAAGTGAGGCGTGCCTCTGCCCAGCTGCCCCACTTGGGAAATGAGGAGCGCCTTTGCCCGGCCACCCATCATCTGGGAGCTGAGGAGCGCCTCTGACCGGCCTCCCCGTTATTGAGGAACTGAGGAGTGCCTATGCCCGACCACCCATCTTCTGGGAGTTGAGGCGCGCCTCTGCACGGCCATCCTGTTTGGGAAGTGAGGAGCGCCTCTGCCCGGCCACCCATCGTCTGGGAGGCGAGGAGCTCCTCTGCCGGTTCACCCCATCAGGGAGGAATTGAGGAGGGCCTCTCCCTGGCCACCCCGTCTGGGAGGAAGTGAGGAGCGCCTCTGCCCGGCCACCCATCTTCAGGGAGGTGAGTAGAGCCTCAGTGGGGGCACCTCTGGGAGGTGAGGAGCCACTGTGGAGCACTCCTATCTGGGATGAGGAGCCTGCCCGCCTGCCTGGGAAGTGAGGAGCCTGCCCGCCACCCATCGTCTGGGAAGTGAGGAATGTCTCGGCCCGGCCACCCATCGTCTGGGAAATGAGGAGCCCACAGCCAGGCCACCCATGCCTGGGAGATGAGTGGAGCCGCCTGCCCCACCACACACTGCCTGGGGAGGGACGATCCGTCCTGGCCACCCTTTAGAGGAGAAGTCAGCTCTGCCCAGCCACCCATCGCCCGGGGAAGGGAGGAGCCTGTCCGGCCATCCTTGTCTGGGAATTGAGAGTGAGCTTAATTTCACCGGCTCCCATCATCTGGGAGGTGAGGAGCCTCTGCCCGGCCGCCCCGTGAGGGAGGAAGTGAGGGGGGCCCCTGCCCAGCCACCCCGTCCGGGAGGAAGTGAGGAGCGCCTCCTGCTCGGCCAACCCGTCCCGAAGAAGTGAGGAGTGCTCTGCCCGGCCGCCCATCTGGGAAAGAAGTGAGAGCTGCCTCTGCCCGGCCTCTGGGAAGTGAGGAGCCATTCGGTAATGACCTCCACCACGCTCGGGAACTGAGGGATCGTGACTCCTGCCTGACCACCAAAGGTCTGGGGAAGCTGGAGAGCTCTGCCCGCCACCCATCGTGTGGGAGGTGGGAGCCTGCCCGCCACCCATCGCCTGTGGGGAGGTGAGGGAGGACCTCTGCCTCGCAGCTCCTGCCTTGGGAAGTCAGGGAGCGCTCTGCCCGGCCGCCCTGTCTGGGAAGTGAGGGAGCGTTTCCTGCCCGCCACCCACGCCTGGAAATGAGGGAGTGCCCGCCACCACCGCCTGGGAAGGCGAGGAGCCACTGCCCCGGCCGCCTCCCTTTGGGAACTGGAGGAGCCTGCCCAGCCACCCACTGCCAGGGGAAATGAG
>JAKGGE010002733.1:0-11990 GCA_023748175.1 Hoolock leuconedys | reverse complement strand
CCCTTTAGAGGAGAAGTCAGCTCTGCCCAGCCACCCATCGCCCGGGGAAGGGAGGAGCCTGTCCGGCCATCCTTGTCTGGGAATTGAGAGTGAGCTTAATTTCACCGGCTCCCATCGTCTGGGAGGTGAGGAGGGCCTCTGCCCGGCCGCCCCGTGAGGGAGGAAAGTGAGGGGGCCCTGCCCAGCCACTCCTGGGTCCGGGAGTAAAGTGAGGAGCGCCTCCTGCTCGCCAACCCGTCCCGAAGAAGTGAGGAGTGCTCTGCCCGGCCGCCCATCTGGGAAAGAAGTGAGAGCTGCCTCTGCCCGGCCTCTGGGAAGTGAGGAGCCATTCGGTAATGACCTCCACCACGCTCGGGAACTGAGGGATCGTGACTCCTGCCTGACCACCAAAGGTCTGGGGAAGCTGGAGAGCTCTGCCCGCCACCCATCGTGTGGGAGGTGGGAGCCTGCCCGCCACCCATCGCCTGTGGGGAGGTGAGGGAGGACCTCTGCCTCGCAGCTCCTGCCTTGGGAAGTCAGGGAGCGCTCTGCCCGGCCGCCCTGTCTGGGAAGTGAGGGAGCGTTTCCTGCCCGCCACCCACGCCTGGAAATGAGGGAGTGCCCGCCACCACCGCCTGGGAAGGCGAGGAGCCACTGCCCCGGCCGCCTCCCTTTGGGAACTGGAGGAGCCTGCCCAGCCACCCACTGCCAGGGGAAATGAGAGGGGCTCCTCTAACAGAACAAGAAAGCAACCCATTCAAGCAATAGGCCATGAAATAAAATAAAATGTCTAGAATTAACTTAAGCAAAGAAGTAAAGATCTCTATAATGAAAACTATAAACTTGTAAGAAATTGAAGATGGCAAATGTAAGGATTCCGTTCATGGATTAAAGAATCAATACTGTTAAAGTGATGTCCATACTACCCAAAGCACCCCATAGATTTAATGTAATCCCTATCAAAACATGAATGTCATTCTTCACGAAATAGGGAAAGAAGTCTAAAATTCTATGTGGAACCACAAAAGACTCCAGAATAGCCAAAGTTATCCAAATGCAAAAAGTACAAAATTGAGGAATTATATTGTCTGACTTAAGCTACACGACAGAGCTATAGTAACCAAAATGGCATGGTAAGGGCAATAAACAAAGACATAGACCAATGGAATAGGAATAGAAAACCCAGTGATAACCATACATCTACAGTGAACCTATTTTGACAAAGGTGCCAAGAACTCACACTGGGGAAAAGATAAAATTCCTTCAACAAATGATGCTGGGAAAACTGAATATCCATCTACATAAGAATGAACTAGAACTTATCTCTTTCCGATACAAAAAAATCAACCAAATAGGGTAAAAGACTAAAGACTAAGACCCTCAAACCATGAAGGCTACCAGAGAAAATACTAGGGAAACCTCCAGGACGTTGAATGGGCAAAGATTTCTTGAGTAATAAACTCCACAAGCCTAGGCAACCAAAAGAAAAAATGGACAAAATGGGTCTCTCATCAAGTTAAATAGTTTCTGCACAGCACAAAGGAAGCAGTCAAGTGAAGAGACACAACCTACAGAATGAGGGAAAAATATTTTCAAAACTACCCATCTGACAAGGGGATTAATAACCAGAATATACTAAGGAGCCTAAACTCTATATGAAAAATCTAATAATCCAATTTAAAAATGGGGCAAAAAGATCTCGTTGTATAGGCACTTCAAAAGCAAAGACATGGCCAAATGACAAACAGGTGGTGAGCAAGAAAAGGTGCTCACATCATTGATCATCAGAGGAAATACAACCAAAACCCAAAGTGAAATATCATGTCACCCCTAGCAAAATGGCTTTTTGTTTTTTTTCCCAAAAATTCAGGCAAAGAAACACTGAGAGAGGATTGCAAAGCATCTGTGAGTAATTCTATTTTAAATTCACCTTCCAATGTTTCTTAAACCATTGACAACATATATAAACTGGTTAATCTTTTCTAAAATATTTTATTCATTACAAAAGCCATTATTTTCCAGATTAAGTAGAAATCATTGAATAAAATAACTCCAAATTATTAAAATGAACAAACAAAATGATCCAATGATCTGGGAACATTTTCTTCCTGCAAGCAAAAAAAAGAGTGGAAAGTCTATTCTGAGCTGAGTAGACAAACCATTTGGCTTTCTTCAAGTAAATCACAGGTAAACGTGGATTTAGGATTATGTCTGTTCTAGCAAACTTTATTCATATGAAAAGGGCCTAAGAATACTGTCTAAAGCAGAGAAATATTGGATAAACCTAGAGCCCTGCAACAGTACTGTGTAGGTTGAGTATCAGATAGACCCAAAGAAGGTGTCATTCTACACCTGAGGGTTGAGAGAGCAAACCATTGGAAAACTGGCGATGGAAGAGAACAAGCTCTCTCTTTGTTTATTCTTATGAGACACCTGTTATATCATATCAGGGCCTAACTTTACATTTCATTTAACCTATGAATTACTTCTTGTAAAGGCTCATCACAAAGTCACATTGGGAGGTTAGGGGCTTCAAAGAGCATATGAATTTTGAGGTTTCCAAATTGATTCTAGAGCATATAATGTATCAAGACCCAACCAAAGCCTTGTCAATGATAGACTGATAAAGAAAATGCGCACATATACACCATGGAATACTAAATGCAGCTGTAAAAAAAGAATGAGGCCCATGTCCTTGTAGGACATGGATGAAGCTGAACCAACATTCTGCAACCAACACAGGAACAGAAAAACCAACACAGGACGTGCTTTCACTCATAAGTGGGAGTTGAACAATGACAACATGGACACAGGGAGGGGAAACATCACACACTGGGGCCTTGCTAGGTGGAAATGTCTAGGGAAGGGAGAGCATTAGGAGAAGCCACCTAATGCATGTGGGGCTGAAAACGTAGATGATGTGGCTAGGTGCAGCAAGCCAAGCAATGGCACGTGTATACCCATGTGTAACAAAACTCCGTATGTTCTGCACATGTATCCCAGAACTTAAAGTAAAATTTAAAAGACTTTCCCGTTTCAAAAAATTTAAAAGACTTTTCCCAATCTTAGTGACTTTGCAAAACAATTCAAACCATGCAGCTGATTTCCCAAAGGTTTTCAACCAGTATATTTTTCAACTCTATGCATCTTCACCAGATGTTTCTAAAAATCTCTTAATCCTTAACCTGAGGATGTGGGATGCATTTTTACTTGGGATTAAAAGTAAGTTCCTCTCAGTTACTGAATCTTCACTGTTCATCTGATGCTATAAAGGGCTTTCCATTTATTGTGGCAGTGAGCTGGGGAGATTAGAAATTGTAAATCAAAGTCTAACTCACATTCAACTCTGTGAAACCTCAGTTGATATCACAGAGCCTCCTCCCAAGCCCCAGTAAAAACTACCTCCCTCCTTGTATTGTCCCACTGTGGTTAAGTGTTGTACGTCTGATCATTCTAACAGTAACTTACCTTGAGTGCCATTGAAAACTTAAATCAGATGGAAACAGTTACATTTTAATTAACTCCTCCAAGAGTAGGAAATCGTGGTTAATTGGGGTGCTACAAACCCACTTGCATTTTTCTCCCATGTGATTTCTTTTGCCTCCATTTGCTCATCATCCCGTTTTGAATTGAGTCTTCACAGGTGGCAGCTCCGTGAGGCATCCTGCGTGCAATGTGTAGTTGCCCGGTTTACTGTCTGTTCAAGGAGACCATCGTGGCTTCCCTTAGCTGGAGCCCCACTTAAAACCTGAGGCATCAACCCGAAAGGCCAGTGGGCCCCTGTGTAAGCGCTGCTGCACTGGTTGTATCCAGCGAGATCAACCACGCAAAATCGCACCAGCCAGCCCACAGTTGTCAAAATCGAGAGAAAAACCTGCTTAATCCAGGCAGTGGGAGTGGCAGGAATGGGCACTGTAGAGCCGTCACAGCTTCTGAGAGACGTGGGTTCGTGTCCAATTTCCAGCTGTGATCCAGGGAAAGAGCCGCTCTATACGAAACTAAAAGGAGGGGGATACAAGATACTAAGTTTAGCTCTATATAGTGTAGACTCAAAAAATGGTATCTTTTTATTTTTATTTATTTATTTATTTATTTATTTATTTCCCTGTCGCCCAGGCTGGAAGCATGCCATCTGCTCACCAAAGCTCCACCTCCCGGGGTTCACGCCCATTCTCCTGCCTCAGCCTTCTGGAGGCTGGGAAATACAGGCTCGCCAGCTCAATGCCTCTGCGCTAATTTTTTTGTATTTTTTTAGGTAGAGACTGCTCACCTGGTCTCGACCGACCTCTGATCCACCCGTCCTGCTCCCAAAGTGCTGGGATTGCTGGAGCCACCGCGCCTTCCTCTTTTATTTTATGTATTTATTTATTTTTATTGCACTCTAAGTTCTAGCAACAACGGGGTGGTGTTTAAAAATGGTATCTCAAGAAAAACAGGAGTTTACTCTTTTCCCCATCTAAGGAGAAGTCTATAGGTGGGAAACAAAAGAAATTGGGACCTAAGCAAAAAGTAATCCCAGGCCTGCCTATCTTTCTGTTCTGTCATTCTTAGTATATAGCTTCTTGAATCCTTAGGCTGCTTCTGGCTACAAACCTGCTGAGTTTATTGTGCCATCACACCTAAAACCCAGGCAGGGAGTAGGGGATACAAGGACGCATATGTGTCGGAATTATCCTCCAATCCCTCTCCTTCTAGAAAATTCCTCCAACGCCAACTCCTTGTCACCTATCCAACAACTCTTTTCTCTGCTTATGTGTCATAGACTGAACTTGCTGTTCATGCACCAAAGTCGTGCTACCCTAACTCAGCAGGTGATGCTGGAGGTACAGGTTTGTTTTGTCTGTTTTGCTGGACACATTGCCTCTTAGAGAAACTTTCAGTAGTAATAGAAACAATCACAGTGTACCTGAGGGTTGGTCAGAGGAATTTCACCATAATATCTCTCCTGCAATTCATTTATGAAATTATCAAAACAAACTCTGGCCTCATGAGGCCATGAGCTGGCCTCTCTGCCTAGTTGTCCTAATTTTTTTTTTTCTTTTGAGTCAGAGTCTCGTTCTGTCACCCAGGCTGGAATGCAGTGGCACTGCTCACCTGCAATCTCCTACCTGTCTGCTGGCCCTCCTGGTTCTGCTTCCAGAGTAGTTGGGACCAAGGTGGCCTGCCACCATGCCTGGATCTAATTTTGTATTTTAGCAGAGACAGGGTTTCACCATAGCTGGTCAGGGCTGGCGTAAACCCTGTTCAATGCGTGATCCACCTACCAGCTTCCTCCCGCGCTGGGATTATGGGCGGTCGTTCCGGCCCCAATTTATGAATTTCTCTGTCTGAATTTTTTGTGTGTGGCTGGCTCCTTAAATGTCACTTTCTTCTGAGAAGATGTTCCTCAAGTTTAAATGGACCCCCACCCGCTTCAGGCCACTCTCTTGGTCACCCAGCCTATTTTAGTTTCCTCTGCAGCCACCATGAGACACTGCTATGATCTTGAATGTTTATTTTCCCTGAAATTCAAATTGAAATCAATCACCCAAGATCACAGTGTTAGGTGCTGCGCCTTGGAGGTGATTAGGTCCTGAGGCTGGAGCCCTGTGGAATGGACAGTGCCCTGATGAAAGGGCTCAGAGCTGCCTCGGTTCCCTTCTACCAGATAAGGATACAGCAAGAAGGCATCGCTTCATGAGAATGGGTCTTTGGCCAGACACCCATCTGCCAGTACCTTGATTTGACCTCCTAGTCTCCAGAACCACGCAGGACACAAATTCTGCTAAGACCTACTGATAATTACAGAGTGACTATAGTCAATAAATTTAATTGTACATTTTAAATAACTAAAGAGGTAATTGATTGTCGACATAAAAGGTAACTGAGGGAATGGATTTAAATAGAATATATAAAAAAAAAGAAAAAGGAATAGAAAAGAAAATGGGATTTCTTAATTTGTGTTTTGGAATACGTCTAGTCATAAAAGAATGAAATCATGTTTTTCCAGCAACATGGATAAACTGAGATCATTATTTTAAGAATAACTTAGAAAGTTAAATACATTGTTCTCACTTATATGGGAGCTAACCAAGGGCACATAAGGACCTAGAGAGTGAAATAATAGATATTGAAGACTTGCTGGTGGGAGTTGGGACTATATGGGATGATAAATTACTTAATGGATACAATGTATACTATTTGGGTGATGTATACACCTAAAAGCTCCTAGAGTTTCACTTCAGAATAGTAAATAAAATAACACTCTAGCCCCTGACCTATAAAAAAAATTAAAACTGCCAAAAAATGGTAAAAAAAAAAAAAAAACAAAAGAAAAGAAAACGGAATATGATTGTTGGTTTAAAAGCCTCCCAGGCTAAGGTGTTACGCGATAGCAGCCTGAAATATCACATGGACAGGCAGGCTTGTCTATTTGTCTACAGCCTTCCAGGTTCCCCCACCAGAATACACCCCTGGAGAGAGCAGGCACCTGTGTGTCTTGTTCCCTGGGTTGATGTCCTGCACTTTGAGGAACATAAAATGATGAGCTACCTAAATTTGAAAAAGAAACCATTCAATAAATGGCAATAAACCTTTTATATGACAATGGATAAAGAACACCCTCACTGCTCCACATTTTTCTCCAGCTTCTGGTTCACATTTGTATGCCACCCAATCACAAATTAGTACCTGACTTGGACCTCCAGGGTAAAAAATAGAAGGGGAACTCGTGGATTGCAAAATCTCATAAAGGCACAGCTCTCACCATGCACCTAGATCCATGAGATAGTGAGATTGATGCCCTCGTGGGAGTCAAGGAGAGATGGGCACATCCCCATTGCAAACAGTGGTGTCCGCTGTGGGACTTAGAAAGTCATTCCAGGCCTGAGCCTGGAGAGGTTGAAGTGAGAGCCAGGCTGGCAGCTGGTCCAGGAGGCTAAGAGAAGCAACTGAGACCTAGTCTTAAGTCACTCAAGAATATTCCTAGAGGCAAATGTGAAGCCTCCCTCCCACCTTCTTCTTCCTGCTGAAGAGGAGAATGCCTCTGCCCAATCCTGGACTCCTAGGCTATCCATTCTAGACATATTTACATTTTATTTCTGTTTCTGAAGCCTGAGACTTCATCATTAAAACATCTGGCTTGGGAAATGATAAAATGCCTTTATCTGCTTGCTGCTCTCCAGGGAACAGAAGTGGGATGTATATGTATGTATGTGTATGTACACACACACACACACACAAACACACACACACACAGAATACCTCCCAACAACACCTAGGCTAGTATTTGATTGAATAACTGGACACAGCCACCATGCACATTGGACATATAGAACTAACCAATGTCATGGAATAGGCCAGATTGTTGATGTTCCACCCTTCTGCCTCCAAAGGTAAGATGCCTCAATGCTTACATTTCTACCTAATCAGATGTCTATATACTTGAACAAGAAGATGAGCAGGATCCTCCCACCTACTCTTCTGTGTACTGTGACCTCAAGCGCAGCAAATGACTGTGCCACAGAGCTGCAATCTCGACACAGAGGACCTGAGAGAGAAACAGGGTCACCCTGCAGCCATGCACTGTGAAAACCACTGGTGCTGATACAAAATGCGCCACTGGGCCCATCCATACTCCCCCCTGAATCACAGAGGCCCTTATAAGCTCCCCAGGTGACCTTAACAACAAATGGAGAATTGCTTCCATTCATGAATCAGTAAAGCCCTGTGGTTTTACCCATCCAGCAGTTCCTCCAGCTGGGGCTGAGTTGCATTATTTTGTGATACCTTTCCCAAGATAATAACAATAATTCCATTTAGCTTTTTTTTTCTTTGTAAAAATGTTTATTTTTTAGAGATGGGTCTTGCTTGTCGCCCAGGCATGAGGGAGCGGCACAATGGCACAACCATGGCCCAACTGCCTCTGAATTCCTGCTCAAGCAAACCTCCCAGCCTCAGCCTCCCTGAGTAGCTGCCAACAGAGATTCCTGGCTAATTATAAAAAAATTTTTTGTAGAGATGGGGGTCTCAATGATCTTGCCCATGCTGATCTGGAACTCCCATGTCAAGCAATCCTCCTGCCTTGCCCCTCCCAAACTGCTGGGATTACAGATGTAAGCCAATCGCGGCTCCTGCCTATTTTCCTCTTACATCCAATTCCCTCACAGAGCCAAACTGAAGGATTTTAATTCATGTAATTATCTAGAAGTCAGCCTCCCATTCTCACCTGGAGATGAATGTGGCAAAAAAACAGTAGCCCCTCTTATTCAGGAGGAATAAGTTCCAAGACCCCTACAGGATGCCTCTGAAACCTTCCAGATAGTACCACAAATTTTTATGTTTTAGTTCAATACGTACATACCTATGATAAAGCTTTTAGCCCATAAATTAGGCACAGTAAAAAGATTTACAATTATAATAAATAGAAACAATTGTACAATATATTCTAATAAAAGTTATGTGAACGTGGTGTCTTCTTCAAAATATCTTATTGTAACTGTACTCAGCTTCTTCTTGCTGTGGATTCATTAACCTGATAATGTCCGAGACAACTGCTATGAGACGCAATGGGTGAGTAGACAGTGTGAGACGCTGGATGCTGGATGATTCACGTCCTGGGTGGGAAGAGCAAGATGCCAATACACTACCAGAATGGCGTGTACTTTAAAAACTGCATAAATTTATTTCCCTGAATTCCATATTTGAACTTGTAGTTGACTGCAGATAACTGAAGCTGTGGAAAGGAAGGTATTTTGTAAAATTCACTGCAGTGGTAAAATCTCACTCATCTGCATCTCTTACATGGCCTCTCTGCAGCTGCAAGAGTTGTGCCTGGAAACGCAAAGTGCCTTTGTTGGGAGAAGCATGCTGCTCTGACCCCTTGTGTCCTAAGTGAGGTCTCTTCTGTGGAAAACCCTTTCACCACCTCTGTTGAAAGCTGTCCAGTTTAAGACTGCTCAGCACCTAAAAAACTCAAATTCCGCAATCAGGTATAATTCTATATTTATTTTAAAGATGCCATTCAATGTATTTCAATGTAATATGAATATATTCCTGTATCTACCGCACCCGCCATTTCGCGCCGCCCACGGCGGTGCAAGGAAGAGAAAGTACGCGAAGCTGAGGTAAGCAGCAATATTTATGAGTGGACGCAGGGGAGAAGGGCGTTCTGAGGCAAGCGTATGAGGAGAGAAATGAAGTTAGAATGCAAAGGGATGGCAGGAAGTAGCCGTGGAAAGCCCCGTGCATGGAAGATGGGTCGTATTTTGGCGTAAAGTTTTAGTCGGTACTTGAGGACATTGAGATTGTGTCTCAAGTAGTGTGTTTACAATTCCAGCCTAAAAAATGAGCTCTGGTGGCTGGGGCCACTTATTTTATTGTGCAACTACAACATTACCAAAATCTTGCCTAAGAGATGGGTCAAGGCCGTCGGCTTGGTCTCTTCCTGCTCGAAGTAAAGCAAAATAAGTTCATAACTGTAAAACTGATAAGTGAGGGCAAGAAACCCAAAGCTCCCAAAGCCAGTTTAGTCACACCCAGCTTCACCTTACCTGCCATAAACCACACCACATTCAAGAATCACCCCTCAGTACTCTGTGAGCCCCTGCTGGGCTGCAAAGCTGCATACAGGTGCTCTGCCTCCAGAGCTTGATAGGACATAGAGAGTGTTCTGTGTCATACCACACACACATCCCCTGTCACCAAGAAAGTGATGCCTTTAGTGCATAGATAGAAAGGTCTTCTCTGGTCAGATTCCCTCTCTTCTTGTGGGACCTGCCGGCTCAGTCTTTGTAGTCAAGTCCCTGGTCCATTTCCTACCCACTTTGAAAGTGCCACATACAGACATGTACATGACCTTGTGTGGGCTACTAGCAACTGAAGCACAGCAACCACACGTTCCACTCCTGCAGCCCCAGCAGTCACACCGGCACGCTCTTTGGGGGGTCGGGCTTGGTAACTTGTGGAGATTTGTGTGAACTGTGCACTGTAGACCCAGGTTTCACTCTGCCAGAACCAAGAATGGTCAATGATGTGATTGTTTTGTCAGAAAATTAAACATAAAGTAAAGTTTTAGTTAGACTAACCCAAACTTGCTTGAGCTAAAAAAACTAATTGGCTTAAGTGTAATAAAAGAAATTCAGGGACTGGGGCCCAACCCCAGCCTGCTTCCTCCCCTCTATTCTTAGGCTGGATATTCTACAAGGGCAGTTCCCAAGCCACATGGTCCCCTCATTGCCCCAATCCCAAGTAATCCACTATACCACCCAAGAGGACTCTGTTCTGCTCCTCCGCCACATGGGTGTCCTAGACCAATCCCGTGGACAGGGAAGGGAGTTCTGGGTTATCTTACTCAAGTGAGCAGGCAAGGCAGTGTGACCCACCTGCAGGAGAGAGGAAGGACATGAGTTCAAAAGCAAAATATCTTAGATAGACAACCAGTGACTTCCATATTACCTGGGTTCCTGTCTTCCCAAGCAACAGGTGCTTCTACATTTGGCGGCAGGGTGGAATGTTTGCTCGTGGCTTGGGAAATGCTGCTTCCCATCCCATAAATCTTTTCCAAATGATCTCTGCCCTCCAAGGCTCTCTCTCTCTCTCTGGGTTCATGGCACACCTGACTCCTAGAGGGAAGGGAAGCTTTGAACGGCCTCCTGCAAATGGCTCAGTCAGGTATGGCTCTGAATAGCAGGACAAGAGCCTCCCTGATTGTCTAATTGATTTTCTGTCAATCCTGTTAACCCAATGCTACCCCTCAGAAGGCTGAAGAATGCACCTCAGCGTACAGCATCTACCCGTTTTAATTCCATCATGAGAGATTTTATGTGAGAGATCAGGTACCATTATTACCCTGTGCGGGTACTCAGCAGTGTTTTGAATTAAGATTGATTACATGACAGCCACCTGCCACAAATTGCTTAAAAAAGTCATTAATTCGTGGTTAGCATTAACTTGTTTGATGGATGTCATCAAAACCTGTAACCAGAAGAGCCACTGTGCTATTCTTAGGGAGGATGGGGACACGTTGCTTCTGGCATTCTGCAGTGCATGATGAATTACCTAGTGATGGGAAGTTTTGGTGGTCCCTGTGCCCACCTGCTCCCAGGTATCATGAGGAATCAGTTTAAAAGTGCAGCATTCCTAGACTGCCATAAACTGGAATCACATTCTGGGATGGGGCCCAGAGTCTATATTTTCAAACACTCTAGTTGTTCCTTGTTATGCACCTGCTTGAGAACCTTGTCCTGGAGTTTCCATAGCGCTATTCTGTGGCTGGTTTCAGTGGAAAAAAAGCAAGAGGCGACCAGGCCACTGAGAGATGTCTGGCTCACCAAAAAGTTGCTTTCTGCTACGCACACAGCCACGCACTAAAAAAACTGGCACAAGTGAAGGCTGAGAAGAAAGAATTTGTACAAACAAATGTGGCAATTGTAGGGACTGAGTAACACAGTGTGGTGTTGACTTTGTAGCCAGAGGGAGATTAAAGGTTTGACCCTACTGCATTATGGGACCTTCCAATCAGATCAGTGGGGAGGGATCCAGAAAGCCTGGGTGTAATTAGCACAGCACTGGGGACTTGAGGGAAGACGTAAACCCAAGCCCACAAACACCGTCCAAGCAAGTCTCCGCACTTCTCAACCCCCCCCAAACGCATTCGCGCCCGAAGTAATTAGGCAAGTTTCAGGCTTTTAAAGTTCAAGCCCCAAACCTCAAGTACCAGGAAGCCAACAACCAGGGACTGGCTATGCCTCCTCCCCAGGTCAATTCAGCCCAGAGATGTGCACATCTTTCTGAGTCTCACTGGGACCAACAAGAGGATTTTACAAGACTTTACTTTAGGTTTGTCACTATATGTAGCGTTTTACTGTATCTCTTTAAAGCCCAGGGTCTGAAATTTAGGAGGTGCCAACCCCAGTCTTTTGTAGCTGTCTTTAACAAGAAACAGCTGGGCCCAGGTGTGGGGCAGGAGACAGCTGTTGACGAAGGAAACAGAGCCTTGATCCTTGTCACAGGATGTATTTGTCTTTGGGGGC
>JAKGGE010002091.1:0-23598 GCA_023748175.1 Hoolock leuconedys | reverse complement strand
AACCTCAAGTACCAGGAAGCCAACAACCAGGGACTGGCTATGCCTCCTCCCCAGGTCAATTCAGCCCAGAGATGTGCACATCTTTCTGAGTCTCACTGGGACCAACAAGAGGATTTTACAAGACTTTACTTTAGGTTTGTCACTATATGTAGCGTTTTACTGTATCTCTTTAAAGCCCAGGGTCTGAAATTTAGGAGGTGCCAACCCCAGTCTTTTGTAGCTGTCTTTAACAAGAAACAGCTGGGCCCAGGTGTGGGGCAGGAGACAGCTGTTGACGAAGGAAACAGAGCCTTGATCCTTGTCACAGGATGTATTTGTCTTTGGGGGCTAGGAGGAGGAATGGGCTGCCGGGCAGAGGTGCTCCTCCCTTCCCAGATCAAGGGCCAGCAGAGGCGCATTCACACTTCCAAGATTGGGTGTTCGGGCATAGGCGCTCCTCAATTCCCAGAGGATGGGAGGTAGGGCAGAGGCCCTCCTCACCTCCCGGACGATGGGTGGTGCAGGGCAGCAGGCACCTCACTTCCCAGACGATGAGTGGCCGGGCAGAAGCGCTCCTCACTTCCCAGACGGGCCGGGCAGAGGAGCCCTCACTTCCCAGACGTTGGGAGGCCGGGCAGAGGCACTCTTCGGTGGTCAGGCAGTGGCGCTCTTCACTCCCAGAGCTTGGGTGGCCGGGCAGAGGCACCCCTCACTCCCAGACGGGTGGACAGGCAGAGGCCTCCCCACCTCCCAGACGATGGGTGGTCGGCAGAGGGCCCTCACTCCCCCAGAAGGTGGAGGGTCGCACAGAGGCGCCTCCTCACCTCCCAAACAGAGTGGGTGGCCGAGCTGGGAGGTGCTCCCCACTTCCAGAGTGTGGGTGGCCGAGCCGAGGCTCCCTCACCCCAGACGGTGTGTGGTCAAGCAGAATCAAGCCCTCACATCCCAGAAAGGTGAGTCGGGCAGAGGTGCTCCTCACCTGCCGGACGCATGGTGGCTCGGGCAGAGGCGCACCTCACCTCCCCCAGACTATGGGTGGCCGCAGAGGGTGCTCCTCACTTCACAGACTGGGGCTGCCAGACAGAGGTTTCTCACACCCAGACGGGCTGCCAGGCAGAGGTTTCTCTGGCCACCCCAGTCGTGGGCTGCCGGGCAGAGGGGCTCCTCACTTCCCAAAGGATGGGTGGCCGGGGAGAGGCACTCCTCACCTCCAGGAAGATGGGTGGGCTGGCAGAGAGGCTCTCCTCACCTTCCGGGATTTGCTGGGTGGCCGTGTAGAGGCACCTCACCTCGGACGACATGGTCAAGCAGAGGTTTCCCACCTCCTCTGGACGATGGGAGGCTGTGCAGAGACACCCCTACTTCCCAGACTATGGGTGGCCGGGCAGAGGCGCCTCCCCACCTGCAGAGGGCCAGGCAGGCCACACCCCCAGACAAGTGGTCGGGCATGTATGCTCCCCCACCTCCCACAATGCATGGGAGTGCTGGGCAGAGGCAGCCCCTCACCTGGACCCATGGGTGGCAGGGCAGACTACCTCTCACCCCAGACGCACGTATGGCCGGGCAGAGGCTCTCCCCACCCTCCCCGGAAAAATGGTGGCCACGCAGAGGCCTCCCTCACTCCCAGATGATGGGTGGCCGACCCAGGCTCTCCCCACTTCCCAGATGATGGGTGGTCAACAGGCTCCTCCTCACCTCCCAGACCGTGGGTGGCCTGGCAGAGTGCCCTCACCTCCCAGACCGTGGGTGGGCCGGGCAGAGACGCCTGCTCACCTCCCAGACGGGCCGGGAAGTGCACCTCACCTCCCAGATAAAGTTGGGTGTGGCTGGTAGAGGCTCCCTTTCACTCCTATATATAGGTTGGTTGGCAGAGGGTAATCTCCTCACTTCCTAGACGGGCGGCTCGGCAGGCGCCTCCTCACCTCTCACCAAGTGGTCAAGCAGAGGCGATCCCACCTCCAGACTACAGCATGCCTCACATCCCAGACAGTGGGTGGCCAGGCAGAGTACCCTCACCTCCAGATCTGCGGTGGGAGGTCTGGCAGAGGCCCCACCCAGAAGGTGGGGCGGTCGGCCTCAGAGGTGCTCCCACCCTCCCAGACGTGGGTGGCTACAGAGGCGCTCCTCACCTCCCAGACGATGGGA
This sequence comes from Hoolock leuconedys, assembly GCA_023748175.1. Classification (NCBI taxonomy): domain Eukaryota; kingdom Metazoa; phylum Chordata; class Mammalia; order Primates; family Hylobatidae; genus Hoolock; species Hoolock leuconedys. The sequence continues at coordinate 21,474 of JAKGGE010002091.1, read as the reverse complement.
GGTCGGGCAGAGGCTCTCCTCACCTGACGATGGGTGGTCGGGCAGAGGCTTAACTCACCTCCCCGGACGCATGGTTACTTGGACAGAGTATGCTCACTGCTCCAGATGGGGCGGCCGGGCAAAGAGGGCGCCCCACCTCACAGATGTGGTCGGGTCGAGGCCTCCTCACCTCCCCGGACCATGGCTGCACGTGGGCAGAGGGGCATGCCCCTCACCTCGGACTCCATGGGTGGTCGGCAGAGGCACTCCCTGACTCCCAGACGATGAGTGGTCGGGCAGAAGAATCCCTCACTCACCAGAAGGGTCGGGCAGAGCCCCACCCCAGAGCACAAGGCCTGGCAGAGGCCCTCCCCATCTCATACATAGGGTGGTCAGCCCAGGCACCCTCACCCCAGACTACGGCCAAGGGCACCTGAATTCCCAGATGGGTGGTCGGGCAGAGGCGCCTCCTCACCTCCCAGACGAGCAGGAGTCAGGCAGTGGCGCCCCACCTCCCAGACGTGGGTGGGCCGGTCAGAAGCTACTCACTTCCTCGACAGGTCGGGCAGAGGTGCTCCTCACTTCCCAGACGTTGGTGGCGCCGGGCAGAGGCCCTCCCACTTCCCCAGAGACAGTGGCCGGGCAGAGGCACCTCACTTCCCAGACATTGGGTGACAGGCAGAGGGGATCCCTCACCTCCCAGACCATGGCAAACCGGGCAGAGGCCCTCCTCACTACCAGACGTTGGGTGGTCAAGCAGAGGCGCTCCTCACTTCCCAGAAGCTATGGGTGGCCGCCGGGAGGCGCTCTAATGTCCCAGACAGGGAGGCCTGAGCTGAGTGAGCTCCTCACTTCCCAGACGGTGTGTGGCCGGGCAGAAGCTACCCTCACTCCCAGAAGGGGTGGTCAGCAGAGGCTGGCCTCACCTCCCGGACGATCAGGTGGTCGAGCAGAGGCGCACATCACGTCCCAGACTGTGGGTGGCAGGCCGAGGCGCTCCTCACTTCACAGACGGGGTGGCCGGATAGAGGCTAACCTCACACAACAGACGGGGCGGCCGGGCAGAGGCGCTCCTCCCTTCCCAGACGGGGCTGCCGAGCAGAGGCGCTCCTCACTTCCCAGAAGATGGGTGGCCGGGCAGGTCGTGCTCCCTCACCTCCCGGACGCATGGGTGGCCGGGCAGAGACTTTCCTCATCTCCGGACGAAGGGTGGCCGGGCAGAGGCACCCCTCACTTCGCCGACGCATGTGTGGACGGGCAGAGGCGCTCCTCACTTCCCAGACGGGGAGGTCGGGCAGAGCGCATCCCTCACCTCCCGGACGATGGGTGGCAGGGCAGATGGGCTCCTCACCTCCCTGGTGGAGGGGTGGCTGGCAGAGGTTTCCTCACGCCCCGGACGCATGGGTGGTTGCGGCAGAGAGGCCCTCCTCACTTCCCAGAAGATGGTACGGGCTTCAGGGCGCCTCCTCACCTCCAAGACGGTTTGTGGTCGGGCAGAGGCGCTGCTCACCTCCCAGAAGGTGGGTGGCCAGGCAGAGGCGCTCCTCACTTCCCAGACAATGGGAGGTCGGGCAGCGGCTCACCTCCCAGACAGATGGGTGGCTGAGCAGAGGTGTCTCCTCACCTCCTCGGACGCATGGGTGGCCGGGCAGAGTGATCTCCCACCTCCTGGATGATGGGTTGCCAGGGCCGAGGCCCCATCTCCCCGGACGCATGGCTGGCCGTGGGCATAGGCGCTCCTCAGTTCACAGATGGAGTGGCAGGCAGAGGCACTACTCACTTCCCAGACGATGAGTGGCCAGGCAGAAGCAGCTCCTAACTCTCCCAGACGGGGCGGCCGGGCAGAGGCGCACCTCACTTCCCAGACGTTGGGTGGCAGGGTAGAGGCCCTCTTTACTCCCATATATTGGGTGGCTGGGCAGAGGCAGTCCTCGCCCCCCCAGACGCATGGGCCAAGCAAGCAGCCTCAATTCCCCTGGATGGGGAGGGGTTATGTAGTGAGGCCTCCTCACTCCCAGACGACCGGTGGTCAGGCAGAGTATGCCTCCCCTCAATTCCCCTGTGACGGTGGGTGGCCGGGCAGAGGCCCTCCACACTTCAAAGATGTGGGTGTTCAGGCAGAGGCGCTCCCTCACTTCCCAGACGGTGGGTGGCCGGGCAGAGACCCCTCCCTCACTTCAAAGATGGGGTAGCCTGGCAGATGCACTCCCTCACTTCCCCAGACTGGCTGGCTGTGGGCAGAGGCGCTCCCTCACCTCCCAGACGAGGCTGGCAGGAGACACCACTCACTCCCAGATGCATGGGTCAGCAGAGCGCCCACTCCCAGACGTGGTGTCCGCAGAGGCCCCTCCCACTTCCCAGACGATGGGTGGTCGGGCAGTGGGGCTCCTCACTTCCCAGAAGTTGGGTGGCCGACAGAGGCATTCCTCACTTCCCAGAGAGTGGGTGGCCGGGCCGAGGCTCTCCTCACCTCCCAGACTGTGGGTGGTCGGGCAGAGGATCTCCTCACCTCCTGGATGATGGGTCGTCAGGCCGAGGTGCTCCTGACTTCCCGGACGATGGCCGGCCGGGCAGAGGCGCTCCTCACTTCACAGATGGGGTGGCAGGCAGAGGCACTACTCATTTCCCAGACGATGAGTAGCCAGGCAGAAGCGCTCCTTACTTCCCAGACGGGGCGGCTGGGCAGAGGCGCACCTCACTTCCCAGATGTTGGGTGGCAGGGCAGAGGCCCTCTTTACTCCAATATATTGGGTGGCTGGGCAGAGGCACTCCAGACCTCCCAGACGGGATGGCTGGGCAAGAGCTGCCTCAATCTGATGGTGTGAAGACAGAGGGCCCTGTCTCCCAGATCATGGCCAGACAGAGGCTCTTAACACCCCAGACGGGGCTAGCCGGGCAGAGGCTCTCTTCACAACCCAGTCGTGGGGCTGCCGGGCAGAGGCCTCCTCACTTCCCAGCTTCAGATGATGGGTGGCCGGGCAGAGTGACCTCACCCGGATCTACGGGGTGGCCGGGCAGAAGCACCTCACTTCCCGGACGAGCGGGTGGATGGGCAGAGACGCTTCCTCACTTCCCAGACGGGTGGTCGGGCAGAGGTGCACCACCCTTCCCAGATTGGGTGGTCGGGCATAGGCGCCTCCTTACTCCCCACAGAAGATGGAGGTCGGCAGAGGCGCCTCCCACCTCCGGACGATGGGTGGCAAGGGCAGATGGGCTCCTCAACCCCGGAGGAGGTGGTCGGGCAGAGGCTCTCCCTCACGCCCCGACGAAGGGTGGCCATGCAGAGCCCTCCTCACAATTTCCCCAGACGCTTGGTGGCCGGGCTGGTGGCGCCTCCCACCTTCCAGATGGTGTGGGTGGTCGGCAGAGGCCCACCTGTAGACGGTGGGTAGCTGTAAGCAGAGGTGTCTCACCTCCCAGACAATGGGAGGTCGGGCAGAGGCCTCCCCACCCGGAGGGTTGGGCAGAGCGCCTCCTCACCTCCGGACATGGTGGTCTGGCAGAGGATCTCCCTCACCTCCTGAGGATGGTCAGCCAGGCCGGTGGCGCCTCCTGACTTCCCCTCTCGGACGCATGGTCGGCCGCAGAGGCGCCTCAGTCTGGCCAGATAAAGTGCAGGGTGAGGCACCACCACCTCCCAGATGGGGTGGCCGGGCAGAGCGCCTCACTTCCCAGACGGTGGTGTCCTGCAGATCTCCTCACCTCCTGTGACTAAGGGTGGTCGGATAGAAGGCCTCCTCACTGCCCAGACAGTGGGTGGCAGAGCTCGGCAGCACTCCTCCATTCCTGTGATCTGCCTGTGGTCGGGCAGAAGCCCACCCTCACTTCCCAGAATGGGTGGCCGCAGAGAAGTATCCACACCTCCTGGGATGATGGGTGTCCTGGCAGAGGTGCAGCCTACCTCCCAGACTGTGTGGCCGGGCAGAGGCGCCTCACCTCCCTCAGACTGCATGTCGGACAGAGAGGTTTCCCTTCACACCCCAGACGGGCGGCCGGCAGAGGCGCCTCCTTCCAGACGGGGCGTCGGTATAGAGGGCGCACTACACTCCCATATTGGGTGGTCGGCAGGCCTCACTACACAGATGATGGGAGGTCGGGCAGAGGTGCTCCCCACCTCCCGGACGAAGGGTGGCAGGGCAGTAGGGCACCCCTCACTTCCCAGACCCACGAAAGTGGTCGGGCAGAAGCACTCCCTCACTTCCCAGACGTGGCGTCAGGGCAGAGGAGCTCCCTCACTTCCCAGACGCTAAGTGGTGACCAGAGGTCTCTTCTCTCCTCCCCATAAGGTGGCCGGAGACATTCCTCACTTCCCAGAAGGGGCGGCTGGGCAAGGGCACTCCCCTCAATTCCCCAGATGGGGTGGGTCAAGGAGGCGCCCTTACTTCCCAGACCATGGGTGGTCAGGCAGTGGCTCCCACTTCCCCCCCCAGACCTTGGGTGGCCGGGAAAAGGCACTCCTCACCTCCCAGACGTTGGGTTGCCGGGCAGAGGTCTCCTCCCCACTTCCTCAGAGTTTGGGTGGTCGGGCAGAGGCACTCCTCACTTCCCAGACGATGGGTGGACAGGTAGAGGCCCACCACCTCCCCCCAGACCCATGGCAGTCCAGACAGAGGCCCTCCCTACTCCCCAGACCATGGGGTGGTAGGGCAGAGGTGCTCCCTCACTCTCCAGAAGGTGTGGGGTGGCCTGGCAGAGTCGCCTCCCTCACCTCCCAGACAGTGGGTGGTCGAAGCCGAGGGTGCTCCTCACTCTACTAGATGGTGTGTACCTGGCAGAATCGCCCCTCACATCCCTGAAAGCAGGAGCCTGGCAGAGGCTGCCTCCCTCACCCAAGTTAGATGATGAGTGGTCGGGCAGACACCTCAGTTCCCAGACCATGGGTGGCCAGTGAGGCGCCCTCACCTCTCCCTGTGACTGGCCAGACAGGCTCTCTTCACAACCCAGGAGGGGCGGCCGGGCAGAGGCTACGCCTCCCTCCCAGACGGGCTGCCGGAAAGCAGAGGCGCCTCCTCACTTCCCAGAAGATAGCTGGCCGGGCAGAGGCGCCTCACCTTCCGGACCATGGCTCCTGTGAGGCACCTCTCACCCCGGACGCATGGGTGGCCGGGCAGAGGCTCTCTCACCTTCCTGGACGCATGTGGCCTGGGTAGAGGCACCTCACTTCCCAGATCATGGGTGGTCGCCATATGCCTCACTCCCCAGAGGAGGCAGCCAAGCAGGCTCCACACTTCCTGTGATTGCACGCATACAGCCTCACTCCCACAACGCATGGGAGAACGGGCAGGCTCCTCACCCGGACGATGGGTGGCAGGCAGAGGCGCCTCACCTCCCGGTGACCATGGGAGGTCGGCAGAGGTTTCCCCAACCCCGGACTGCATGGGTGGTCAAGTAGAGGCGCCTCACCTCCGGACGATGGGAGGCCTGGCAGAGGATCTCCTGCCACCTCCCCGACGTGGTTACACCGGCAGAGTGTTCCTCACTGCCCAGGGATGGGGGCTGCCGGGCAGAGGCGCCCCTCACTTCTCACACAGATGGGTGGCCGGGCCAGGCGCCTCACCTCCGGACGATGGCTGGCTGGGTGAGGCGCCTCACCTCGGACGATGGCAGTGGCTGCAGAGGCAGCACTCCTCACTTCCCAGACGGAGTGGCTGGGCAGAAGCGCTCCTCACTTCCCAGAAGGGGCACAGAAGCCTCCCCTCACCCCAGACTAAGTGGGGTCGGCAGGGCCCTTTCTCTCCCATATATGGGGTGGGTGTGCAGAGGCACTCCTCACTTCCCAGACGTGGCGGCTGGGCAAGGGCACTCCTTCACCCCTCAGATGGGGTGGCTGGCAGAGGCGCCTCCCTCACTTCCCAGACGATGGTGGTCAGGCAGTGGCGCCTCCCTCACCCTACCAGACGTGTGGGTGGCTAAATGACACGCCACCACTTCCCAGACATGGGGTGGTCACAGAGGCGCCTCACTTCCCAGAGGTTGGGTGAAGGGCAGAGGCCCCTCCTGACTTCCCCAGAGTTTGTGTGGTCAGGGCAGAGGCACTCCTCACTTCCCAGACGTTGGGTGGACAGGTAGAGGTGATACTCACTTCCCAGACCATGGTAAAACCGGTAGAGGCCCTCCCCACTTCCCATTCACAGCAGTGGGTCGGCATAGGCGCCCCTCACTTCCGGAAGGTGGGTGGGCCTGCAGGCAGCTCTTCACTCCCAGACAGGGTGGTCGCAGCCAAGGCGCCTCCCTCACTTCCCCCCAGACGGTGTGTTGCCTGGGCAGAAGCTGACCTCACCCTGTAGGCAGGGCAGAGGGCTGCCTCACCTCCCCGGACGCATGGGTGGTCGGCAGAGGCGCACATCACTTCCGCGACTGTGGGTGGCCGGCAGAGGCTTTTCTCCTCACTCAAGGACGGGCGGGCCGGACAGAGGCTCCTTCACAACCCAGACGGGCGGCCGGGCAGAGGCGCCTCCCTTCCCCAGACGGGCGGCCGAAAGCAGAGTATGGCCTCACTCCCAGAAGATGGGAGGTCGGGCAGAGGCCCCACCTCGGACGATGGGTGGCAAGGCAGATGGGCTCCTCAACTCCCGGAGGAGGGGTGGCCGGGCAGAGGTTCTCCCCATCGTCCCGACGATGGGTGGTTGCAGAGGCCCTCCCCACCCAGCAGACCGCCTGGTGGCTCGGGCCGCAGGCGCTCCTCACCTTCCAGATGGTGGATTGTCGGGCAGAGGTTTTCACCTCCCAGACGGTGTGGGTGGCCAGGCAGAGGTGCTCCTCACCTCCCAGACAATGGGAGGCTCAGCAGGCTCTCCCTCACCCTCCCTCGACTCCATGTAGGTCGGGCAGAGGCGCCTCACCTCCGGACGGCGCTGGGTGGCCCGCAGGATCTCCTCACCCTGGATGATGGGTCAGCCAGGCCGGTGGCGCCTCCTGACTTCCTCGGACCATGCACGGGCCGGGCAGAGGCGCCTCCCTCACTCCCACAGATGGGGTGGCAGGCAGAGGCATACTCACCTCCCAGATGGGGTGGCCGGGCAGAGGCTTCCTCACCACCCCCCCCCAGACGGGTGGGTGTCCTGGTAGAGGCCCTCCCTCACTTCCCAGACGTAAGGGTGGTCTGATAGAGGCGCCTCCCTCACTGCCCAGACAGTGGGTGGCAGAGCCGAGGCACTCCTCCATTCCTAGACGGTCTGTGGCCGGGCAGAAGCCCACCTCACTTCCCAGAATGGGTGGTGGCCGGGCAGAGGCGCATCCACCTCGGATGTGATGGGTGTCCGGCAGAGGGGTGCAGCTCACCTCCCAGGACTGTGGGTGGCCGCAGAGTATGCCTCACACTTCCCCAGGACGGGCGGCCGACAGGCTCTTCACACCCCAGACGGGGCGGCCGGGCAGAGGCGCTTCTCCCTTTCCAGACGGGGCGCAGCCGCAGCAGAGGCGCACCACACTTCCCATATTGGGTGGCCGGGCATAGGCGCTCCAAACTTCGCCGATGATGGGAGGTCGGGCAGAAAAGCCTCACACCCGACGATGGGTGGCAGGCAGAGGCACCACCTCCCAGACGACGAGTGCTCGGCAGAAGCACTCCCTCACTTCCAGACGGGCGGCCGGGCAGGAGCTCCCACTTCCCAGACGCTGGGCAGACCGAGGCCCCTCTCCATACATAGGGTGGTCAAGACACATTCCCTCCCAGAAGGGGCGGCTACAAGCGGGCACTCCTCACCCCCCAGATTGGGCGTCAAGCAGAGGCCTCCCACCTCCCAGATCCCATGGTGAGTCAGGCAGTGGCCCCTCACCTCCCAGACCTTGGGTGGGTCGGCACCCCTCACCTCCCAGATCTGGGTTGCTGTCGGGCAGAGGCCCCTCCCTCACTCCCAGAGTTTGGCAGGTCGTGGCAGAGGCACCCCCAGCCTCCCAGACCATGGGTGGACAGGTAGAGGTGCCTATTCACCTCCCAGAGACTCCATATGTTCAGGCCAGAGGTCTCCTCACTTCCCAGACCATGGGGTGGTAGGGGCAGAGGTGCCTCCTCACCTTCCAGAAGGTGGGTGGGTCGCAGAGGGTCGCCTCCTCACTTCCCCTGGGTGACAGTGGGTGCCTGAGCCTGTGCTCCTCACTTACTAGATGGTGTGTGTGGGCCGTGGGCAGAATCGCTCCCACATCCTCCCTGAAAGGGTGGTCAAGATGCCTCCCTCACCTGCCAGATGATGAGTACGGGCAGAGGGCGCACCCCAGTTCCCCAGACTATGGGTGGCCAGCAGAGGGCGCCTCCCACCTCCCAGACTGGGCTGCCAGACAGAGGCTCTCTCTCTCACAACCCAGACGTAATGGCACAAGAGGCGCCTCCCTTCCCAGATCACATGTCGAAAGAGGCCCTCACCTCCCAAAGAAGATGGTGGCCTGGCAGAGCGCCCTCACCTTCCTCCGACGCCCATGGGTGGTCGTAGAGGCCTCCTCACCTCCCGATCCATGGGTGGCCGGGCAGAGGCCTCCCTCACCTCCGACGATGTGTGGCCTGGTAGAGTGCACTCCCCACTTCCCAGACTATGGGTGGTCACAGGCGCCTCCTCACCTCCCCCCAGAGGAGGCAGCTGGGGCAGAGGCCCACACTTCCCAGACAAGTGGCTTCGGCATAGGCGCCTCACTCTGGCTACCATGGGAAGCCTGCAGAGGCGCCTCCTCACCTCCCCACATGGGTGGCAGGGCAGAGGCGCCCCTCACTTCCCAGACGATGGAGGTCGGGCAGAGGTTTCCTCCCTCAACCGGACGAGTCAAGAAGGCCTCACCTGGATCTATTGGATAGTCTGGCAGAGGATCTCCTCACCCGACTCCATGGTCATCGGGCATGCGCTCCCCACCGCCCAGATGGGGCTTGGCCGGGCAGAGGCGCCCCTCACTTCACAGAGGATGGTAGTCGTGGCCGCAGGCCCTCACCGGATCCATGGCTGGCCAAGAGAGGCGCCCTCACCCCTCTGGACGATGGGTCGGGCAGAGGCACCTCACCTCCCAGACCCATGAGTGGTTGGGCAGCCCCTCACCTCCAGAAGGGCTAAGGCTGGGCAGAAGCCTCCCCAATTCCCAGATCGCTAGTGGCCTAGCAGAGGCCCCTCTTCTCTCCCATATGGGGTGGCAGAGGCACTACCCTCCCCAGGATCCACGGGCTGGGCAAGGGCACCCTCACCTCAGATGTAGGTCGGGCAGAGGCGCCCCTCACCTCCCAGACTCCATGGTGGTCAGGCAGTGGCCCCTCACTTACCAGACGGTGGGTGGCCAGTCAGATACTCTACCACTCCCAGATGGGGTGGCCCGGCACAGGCGCTCCTCACTTCCCAACAGAGGCTGGGTGGTCGGGCAGAGGCCCTCCTGACTCCCAGAGTTTGTGTGGCCGGGCAGAGGCATGTCTCACCTCCCAGACGTTGGGTGGACAGGTAGAGTCGATCCTCACTTCCCAGCCCATGGTGTCCAGAGGCCCCTCCACCTCCCCATCTGCTGGTCAGCCTCGGAAGGTGGGTGACGCAGCAGAGGGGCGCCTTTCACTTCCCAGACAGTGGGTGGTCAGCCAAGGCGTGCCCCTCACCTCCCAGACCTGCTGTCGGGCAGAAGCTGCCATCTCACCCCAGAAGGTGGCTGCGGCAGAGGCGCCTCACCTCCCCGACTCCATGTGGGTGGTCGGGCAGAGGCGCACATCACTTCCCCAGACTGTGGGTGGTCGGCAGAGGCGCCCCTCACTTCCACAGATCGGCGGCTCGACAGAGGCTCCTTCAGAACCAGACGCATGGTCGGGCAGAGGGCTGCCTCCCTTCCCCAGATCTGGCGTAGCCGAAAGCAGAGGCGCCTCCTCACTTCCCAGAAGATAGGTGGCCGGGCACTCCTCAGTTCACACAGATGGGGTGGCAGAAAATATGCTGCTCACTTCTCAAATGATATAGCCCGCCAGGCTGAGGTGCTGCTGACCTCCTCGGCTGATGGCTGGTCAAGCAGGAGTCCACCTCGGACTACGGTGGCAGGCAGAGGCACTCCCCTGTCCTTGCGACCTAAGAGCACCGGGCAGAAGCCAGCCCTCACTCAGACTGGGCGTCGGGCAGATAAGCACCTCACTTCCCAGACGCTGGGTGTCAGGCAGAGGCCTATTTCCTCCCCCATATATTGGGTGGCTGGGCAGAGGCAGTCCTCTACTGCCCAGACGTGGGGGCTGGCAAGGGCGCCCTCACCCCTCGAAGGGTGGCTGGTGGCCGCAGGCGCCTCACCTCCCCCCAGACTCCATGTGGGTGGTCAGTGAGGTGCTCCTCACTTCCCAGGGAGGGTGGGTGGGTCTGCAGAGGCCCTCCCCAATTCAAAGATGGGTGGCTGCAGAGGCGCCCTCACCTCCCAGACGGTGGTGGTCGGCAGAGGCCCCTCCCTCACCTTCAAAGATGGGGTGGCCTGGCAGAGGCTGCCTCCCCACCTCCCAGACGGTTGCCAGGCAGAGGGGCTCCTCACCTCCCAGATGAGGCGGCCGGAAGCAGAGACGCCACCACCTCCCCAGATAAAATGGTAGTGGCGCCCCTCACTTCCCATACACGGTGGCTGGTCAAGCAGAGGCCTCTTTAACTCCCATATATAGGTATTGGCAGAGGCCTCACTGGACAATGGGGGCCGGCAGAGGCCTCAACTCCTGACTCCATGGTTGGATCTGCAGAGGGCGCCTCTTTACAGATGGGGTGGCCGGGCCTCAGGTGCTCCTAACTCCCAGGACGACTGCACGTGGGCAGAGGCGCTACACACCTCACTGGCCGTGGCAGAGTATGCCTCCTCACGTCCCAGATTAGTGGTCGGCAGGCGCTTCTCACTTCCTCACAGATGTTGGGTGGCTGAGCAGAGGGCCTCTTCACCCCATATATAGGGTGGACGCAAGAGGGTGACTGCCTCTTCCCAAACGGGCCCGGGTAGAGGTGCTCCTCACCCCAGATGTTGGGTGGTCGGGCAGAGGCCGCCTTCACCCCATATATAGTGGTCGGGCAGAGGCACTCCCACTCTCCCCACAGGGCTGGTGGGCAAGGGCGCCCCTCACCCTCTAGATGTGTGTCCGGCCAAGCCTCCCTCACCTCCCCACAGGATGGGTGATCAGGCAGAGGCGCCTCCTCACCTCCCAGACTGCAGGCCAGGCAGGCGCTCCTGACCTCTCCAGACGGCAGGACCGGCAGAGGCACTCCCCACTTTCCAGATCGTGGGTGAACGGCAGAGAAGGCCCCACCAAAGATGGGGTGGTCTGGCATGGCGCCTCCTCATTTCCAGATCAAGGGAGTCGGGCAGAGGCTAGCACACCTCCCAGCACTGCGTGTCGGGCATAGGCGCCTCACTTCCCAGACCATGGGAGTTCGGCCGAGGGCGCCCCTCACCTCCCCGGACGCATGTGGGCAGGAAGCAGATGGCTCTCACCCTGGAGGAGGGGTGCCGGGCAGAGGATCTCCCTCATCGCCCGGACGAAGGGTGGTTGCAGAGGCCCCTCCCACTTCCCCAGGACGCATGGAGGTTCGGGCCGAGGTGCTCCCACCTCCCCGGACCATGGGTGGCAGGGCAGATGGGCTCCCTCACCTCCCCGAGGAGGGGTGGCCGGGCAGAGGTCTCACCTCCTGGATGATGGTTGGTCAGTATGCCTCACTCCAGACTGGGCGGCCGGGCAGAGCTCCACCCTCACCTCCCAGTTGTTGGGTGGCAGGGCAGGCCCTCTTTTACTCCAACAGGCTAAGTGGCTGGCAGAGGCACTCCGCATCTCCCAGATCGCATGGCTGGGCAAGAGCCCCTCAAATGCCCGGAGAGCAGTGGCCAGGCAGAGGCCCAACTTCCCAGACTGGCTGCCAGACAGGTTTCCTTCACACCCCAGATCTGGGCGGCCGGGCAGAGGGTTTGCTCTCTTCACACCCCAGTCTGGTTACTGGGCAGAGGCCCCTCACTTCCCCAGATGAGGCGGCCAGGCAGAGACGCCACTCACGTCCCAGATGGGGTGGCCAGGCAGACGCACCCTCTACTCCCAGACATTGCCACAGAGGCCCTCCTCACTTCCCAGTGTTTGGGGGGCCGGGTAGAGGCACTCCTCAGCTCCCAGACTATGGGTGGACAGTTAGAAACGATCCTCAATTCCCAGTCGAGGGTGGATGGCAGAGGCGCTCCTCACTTCCCAGACGGGGCGATCGGGCAGAGGCGCAACCACACCTCCCAGATTGGATGGTCGGGCAGCTTTTTCTCCCTCACTTCCCAGACTGATGGGGAGGTCGGCCCAGGCGCCTCCTCCTCACGTCCTTCCCGGACGCATGGGGTGGTCAGCATACCCCCTCACCTCCCCGGAGACGGGTGGCTGGGCAGAGGCTCTCCTCACGCCCCGGACGCATGGGTGGCCATGCAGAGGCCCTCCCCACCTCCCAGATGATGGGCGGCTCTGGCCGAGGGCGCCCCTCACCTCCTGACTGTGGGTATGTCGGGCAGAGGCCCGCACTCCCAGACGGGTGGTTGGTCAGCAGAGGCCCCAAATTCTCTGCATGGGGCCGGGAGGTCGGGCAGAGTTCTCCCTCACATCCCGGATGATGGGTGGCTGTGGGCAGGAAGCGCCCTCACCTCCTGGACGCATGGGTGGCCGGGCAGAGGATCTCCTCACCCCTGGATGATGGTTGGCTGGCAGAAGGCTCCTCACTTCCCAGATCTGGGCGTCGCGGCAGAGGTGCCCTCAGGCCTGCCAGATGGGGTGGCAGGGCCGAGGTGCTGCTCATCTTCAAAATGATGGCCTGTCAGGCTTCAGGCAAGCCCCTGACTTCCCCGACCATGGGTGGTCGGGTAGAGGCACTCACCTCCCGGTGGTGGCAGGCAGAGGCCCTACTCCACCTCCCAGACCATGAGCAGTCAAGGCAAGCGCCCTCACTTCCCCAGATTACGGGCCGCAAGGTGCACCCCACTTCCCAGATGTTGGGGTGGCAGGCAGAGGCCCCTTTACTCCAATATTTTGGGTGGCTGGCCAGAGGCACTCCGCACTTCCCAGACGTGGCGGCTGGGCAAGAGCGCTCCTCAATTCCGCGATGGGGTGGCCAGGCAGAGGCGCTCCTAACTTCCCAGACTGGGCAGCCAGAGAGAGCCTTACACCCCTGGTAGATGGGGCGGCCGAGGCTCTCTTTCACCCCAGTCGGGCGTCGGGCAGAGCGCCTCCTCACTTCCCAGACGATGGGTGGTCGGGCGGAGGCACTCCTCACCCGACTCCATGGGTGGCCGGGCAGAGACCTCCACACCTCCCGGATGATGAGTGGTCGGGCAGGAGGCTCCTCACCTCCCACGATGGACGGGCAGAGGGCGCACTTCACTTCCCCAGAAGGGGTGGTCGAGGCCACCACACCTCCCAGATTGGGTGGTCGGGCATACGCCTCACCTCCCCTGACGCATGAGGCTCGGTGAGAGGCGCTCACCGGACGCATGGGTAAGGCAGATGGGCTCCCTCAACTCCCAGAGGAGGGGTGGTCAAGAGGCGCCTCCCTCACCACCCAGACTGGTGGCCAGGCAGAGGCGCCTCACTTCCCCGTGACTAGCGGGAGGTCGGGCAGAGGCTTCCCACCTCCGGACGACACAGACGCGCTCCTCACCTCCCGGATCTATGCAATGTGGCAGAGGACTTCCCCACCTCCCAGACGCATGAGCACGCGGGCAGAAGCGCCCTCACCACAGATGGGGTGGTCGGGCCGAGGTGCTCCTCACCTCCCAGATGCTGGGTCATCAGGCCGAGGCCTCACCCTGGACACTGGTGGAGCCGGGCAGAGGCGCTCCTCACCTCCCTCGACTCCATGGGTGGCCGCGAGGATCTCCTCACCTCCGGAGGGATGGCTTGGAAGGGCAGAGGTTTTCCTCACTCCCCAGATGTGGCTGCCGGGCAGCAGCGCCTCACTTCAGCAGATGGGGCGCGGTCGGGCCGAGGTGCTCCTCACTTCCCAGATGCTGGGTCGTCAGGCTGAAGGGCTCCTCACCTCCCGGACGATGGCTGGCCAGGAGGCGCCTCACCCCTCGGACCATGCAGTGGCTGGGCAGAGGCACTCCCTCACTTCCCAGATCGATGAGTGGCCGGGCAGGAGGTTCTCACCTCCCAGACGGGGCGTCCTGGCAGAGGGCTCACTCCCAGGACGCCAGTGGTCGGGCAGAGGCCCCTCTTCACCCTGCCATACTGGGTGGCTGGCAGGAGGCACCTCACTCCCTCCCAGACGGGCTGTCGGCAAGTGGCGCCTCCTCAATCCCCCCTCGGTCAGTGGCCTGGCAGAGGTGCTCCTCACTTCCCAGACGATGCATGGCCAGGAAGTGGCGCTCCTCACATCCCAGACGATGGGTGGCCGGGCAGAGGCACTCCTCACTTCCCAGAAGTTGTTTGGACAGGCAGAGGCGATCCTCACTTCCCAGAGATGTGGGTGTCCGGGCAGAGGCCCTCCTCACGCCCCAGATGTTGGGCGGTCGCAAGCAGAGGCACCCCTGCCTCCCAGAAGGTGGTGCCTGCAGAGGCGCCCCCACTCTCCCAGAGACAGTGGGTGGTTGAGCCCAGGCTCACCTCCCAGACGGTTTGTGGTCGGCAGAGCGCCTCATTTCCCAGAAGGGGTGGCCTGGCTGAGGCGCTCCTCACCTCCCGGAAGATGGGTGGCCGGGCAGAGGCGTACATAACTTCCAAGACTGTGGGTGGCCGGCAGAGGTGCTCCTCAATTCACAGATGGGGCGCCGGATACAGGCTATCTTCACACCCCACACGGGGTGGCCGGGCAGAGACTCTCCTCACCTCCCCGGAACGCATGGGTGGTCAAGAGGCACCTGCACCTCCCATCGAAGGGTGGACGGAAGCAGAGGTGCCCTCACTTCCCAGGACGCAATGGCCGGCAGAGCGCCATTCACACCCTCCCCAGACTGGGTGGTCGGCATACGCCCCCACCTCCTGTGACCCATGTGTGGGAGGTCGGGCAGAGGCTGCCCTCACCTCCCCCGGACGATGGGTGGCACGGCAGATGGGCTCCTCAACTCCCGGAGGAGGGGTGGCCGGGCAGAGGTTCTCCTCACGCCCCGGATGATGGGTGTCCCGGCAGAGGCCCTCCCCACCTCCAGACGATGGTCGGCTGAGGCCTCCCTCACCTCCCAGATGTTGGGCGCAGTCAAGCAGAGGCCTCACCTCCCAGATGATGGGAGGTTTGCCAGAGGCGCTCCCACCTCCCCGGACGAGGGTGGCTCTGCAGAGTGATCTCCCTACCCCAGAGATCTAAGGGTCGGCAGAGTATGCCCCTCACCCCAGATGGGCTGCCGGCACAAGTGCCTCACCTCACAGATGGGGTGGTCAAGGAGGTGCCTCCCTCACTTCCCCTTCACATGCTGTGTCGTCAAAATGCAGGCACTCCTCACCCTCCTGACTCCATGCATGGCATCTCACTCTCCCAGATGATGAGTGGCCGGGCAGAAGCGCCCCTACTCCCTCCCAGACATTGGGTGGCCGTGGGCAGAGGCCCCTTCTCTCTCCCATAGGTGGCCGGGCAGAGGCACTCCCACCTCCCAGACGCAAGGCTGGGCAAGGGCACCACCAATTCCCCAGATGGGGTGGGTCGGCAGAGGCGCCTCACTCCCAGACGATGGGTCGCCAGGGCAGTGGCTTTACTCACTCCCAGACGGGTGGTCGGGTCAGAGACGCCACCACTTCCCAGATGGGGTGGTCGGCAGAGACGCCCTCACCTCCCAGATCGCAGGAGCCTGGGCACAGGCCCTCCTCACTTCCCCAGGAGTTTTGTGTGGCCGGGCAGAGGCCCTCCTCACTCCCAGACGTTGGGTGGACAGATAGGCATGATCCCTCACCTCCCCATGCATGGGTGTCCCGGGTCAGAGGCCCTCCTCACTTCCCAGACGCTATGGTCGGGCAGAGGCTGCCTCCTCACCTCCCAGAAGGTGGGTGGGTCGGCAGAGGCACCTCACCTCCCAGACAGTGGGTGGTCGGAGACTGAGGCGCCCCTCACCTCCCAGACGGTGTGTGGCCGCGGCAGAAGCCCTCACTTAGGCAAGCCTGGCAGAGGCGCCCTCACCCTCCCTTCCGACGACAGTGGCCGCCAGAGGCTAACATAATCCCAAGACTGTGGGTGGTCGGGCAGAGGCGCTCCTCACTTCACAGATCGGGCGGCCGGATATGAGGCTCTCTACACCTCCAAAGACGTGGTGGCTGGGCAGAGACTCTCCTCACCCCACGGGTGGTTGGCAGAGGCCCCTCACCTCCCAGACGGGCAAGCTCGGGCAGAGGCTGCACCACACTTCCCAGATGGGGTGGTCGGGCACAGGCCCCTCACTTCCCAGACGATGGGAGAGGTCGGGCAGAGGCGCTCCTCACTTCCCGGATGATGGGTGGCAGGGCAGATGGCCTCACCTCCGGAGGGTGGCTGGGCAGAGGCTCTCACGCCCTGGACCTATGGGTGGTCAGACAAAGGCCCCTCCCCTCACCTCCCAGACGACAGGCCGTGCTCCTCACCTCCCAGACGGGGTGGTCAGGCACAGCCACCTCCCAGATGGTGAGTGGTCGGGCAGGAAGGGCCTCACCCCAGACGGTGGGGTGGCTGGCAGAGCTCTCCTCACCCCGACAATGGGTGGCCGGGCAGAGGCGCCCTCACCACATGGGTGTGGCGGACAGAGGATCTCCCCACCTCCCCTGGATGGCTGCTGGCAGAGGCGCTCCTCACTCCCAGACGTGGCGTCATGGCAGCCTCAGCTCACACATTTGGGGTGGTGGCAGGGCCGAGGTGCTGCTCACTCTCCCAAATGATGTGGGTCACAGGCCGAGCGCCTCCTGACTCTCCCCGGTCGATAGGGTGGTCGGGCAGGAGGCGCCCTCAGTTCACAGATGGGGTGGCAGGGCCCAGGTGCTGCTCACCTCCCAATGATGCAATGTCAGGCCGAGGTGCTCCTGACTCCAGACTACGGGCGGTCGGGCAGAGTGCTCCCTCACCCGGACGATGGTGGCAGAGGCCCCACTCACTCCCAGAAGATGAGTAGCCGGGCAGAAGCGCCCTTACTTCCCCAGATGGGGCTGGCCGGGCAGAGGTGCACCTCACCTCCCAGTAGACGTTGGGTGGCCGGGCAGAGGCCCTCTCCCATATAGGGTACGGGCAGAGTGCACTCACTTCCCAGACAAGGCTGGGCAAGGGCACTACTACCCCTAGATGGGGTGGCCGGGCAGAGGCGCCCTCACTTCCCAGGACGATGGCCGCCAGGCAGTGGCTACCACCTCCCAGACGCAAGGCCGGCTGTCAGAGACGCCTCCTTAGATGGGTGGTCGGGCAGAGACGCCCTCTCTAGACATTGGGTGAGCATGGGCACAGGCCCTCCTCACCTCCCAGAGTGCCAGGTGGCTGGGCAGAGGGACCTCCCCACTTCCTGGGACGCGTTAAGGTGGACAGAGAGGCGCATCCTCACCTCCTGTGACGCATGGGTGTCCAGGGTCAGAGGCCTCCTCACTTCCCAGACGTTCGGCAGAGGCCCCCTCACTTCCCAGAAGGTGGGTGGTCGGGCAGAGGCAATTCTCACTTCCCAGACACAGTGGTGGCCAACCCAGGCACTCCTCACTTCCTGGTGACGTGTGGCCGCAGAAGCGCCTCACTCTGTGAAGGTGGTCGGGCAGAGGCGCTCCTCACCTCCGGACAGATGGGTGGGTCGGCCAGAGGCGACATAACTTCCAAGACTGGGGGTGGCCGCAGAAGCCTCACTTCACAGACGGGCATGGATAGAGGCTTCCTTCACCCAAGACGTGGTGGCCGGGCAGAGACTCTCCTCACCTCCCAGGACGATGGGGTGGTTGGCAGAGGCGCTCCTCACTTCCCAGACGGGTCGGGCAGAGGCGCACCACACTTCCCAGATTGGGTGGTCGGGCATAGGGCTCCTCACTTCCCAGATGATGGGAGGTCGGGCAGAGGCGCCTCACCGGATGATGGGTGGCAGGGCATGGCTCCTCACCTCCGAGGAGGGGTGGCTGGGCAGGCTCTCACGTCCTGACGATGGTGGCTGCACAGCGTCCTCCCTCACTTCCCAGACGAGCGGTGGCTGAAGAGGTGCTCTCACCTCCCAGACGGGGGTGGTCGGGCATTGCATTTCACCTCCCAGATGGTGAGTGGTCGGGCAGAGGCCCCTCACCTCCCAGAGCTGGGTGGCCGGGCAGAGGCGCCTCACTTCCCAGACAACAATGGGAGGCCGGGTGAGTCTCCTCACACCCTCCCGGACAACAGGAAAGCCGGGCAGGAGGCGCCCCACCTCCTCGGCGATGTGGGGTGGCGGACAGAGGATCTCCCTCACCTCCTGGATGGTTGTCGGGCAGAGGCGCCTCACACCTGTGACGCATGGCCGCAGAGGCCCTCAGTTCACAGTGCCAGTGGCAGGGCTGAGGTGCTCACTTCCCAAATGATGGTGGTTTCCAGGCCATGTGTCGGTGGGCCCCTGACTTCCCCGGACATGTAGGGTGGTCGGGCAGAGGTGCCTTCCTCTGTTCACAGACAAGTGGCAGCCGAGGTGCTGCTCACTTCCCAAATGATGGGTCGTCAGGCCGAGGTGCTCCTGACTTCCCGGGACGATGGGTGGCCGGGCAGAGGCGCTCCTCACCTCCCGGACGATGGGTGGGCAGGCAGAGGCCCTACTCACTTCCCAGACGATGAGTAGCCGGGCAGAAGCGCTCCTTACTCTCCTGGGATGGGCGGCCGGGCAGAGGTGCACCTCACTTCCCAGATGTTGGGTGGCAGGGCAGAGGCCCTCTTTACTCCAGTATATTGGGTGGCTGGCCAGAGGCACTCTGCACTTCCCAGACGTGGCGGCTGGGCAAGAGCGCTCCTCAATTCCGCGATGGGGTGGCCAGGCAGAGGCGCTCCTAACTTCCCCAGACTGGGCAGCCAGACAGAGGCTCTTTACACCCCAGATGGGGCTGCCAGCAGAGGTTTCCTCTGGCTGACCCCAGTCGGGGCGGCCGGGCCAGGCTACTCCCTCACTTCCCAGACGATAGTGGCTGCATGGAGGCACCTCCTCACCTCCCCCGACGCATGGGTGGTTGGGCAGAGACCTCCTCACCTCCCCGGACGATGAGTGTCAAGAGAGGCACTCCCTCACTTCCCCGACGATGGGTGACAGAGGGTGCTCCCTCACTTCCCAGAAGGGGCAGGAGCCGGGCAGAGTACACCACCTCCCAGATTGGGTGGTCGGGCAGGCACTCCCTCACCTCCTGACGATGGGAGGTCGGCAGAGGCGCCCCACCTCCTCTCGGACGCATGGGGTGGCAAGGCAGATGGGCTCCCTCAACCCCAGAGGAGGGGCAAGTGGCCGGGCAGATCTTCACCAGTCCCGGACTACAAGTGGCCGCAGAGGCCCTCCTCACTTCCCAGACGATGGGTGTCTGGGCCGAGGCGCCCTCACCCCAGACGGTGGGTGGTCGGGCAGAGGCTCTCCCACCTAGATGGTGTGGGTGCACAGGCAGAGGCCTCACCTCCCAGACAATGGGAGGTCGGCAGAGGCTCCTCACCTCGGACGATGGGTGGTCACAGAAGCCCCTCACCTCCCAGACCATGGGTGGCCGGGCAGAGGATCTCACCTCCTGGATGACAGTCAGGCCGAGGCGTCTCTGACCTCCCGGACCCATGGCCGGGCAGAGGTGCTCCTCACTCACAGGATGGGGGTGGTGCAGGCGGTGAGGCACCACTTTGGCTTCCAGATGATGAGTAAAGCTGCAGAAGGCCCTTACCTCTGTGACGGGCTGCCGCGAGTACACCTCACTTCCCCAGATGTTAGTGGCAGGGCAGAGGCCCCTTTCCCACATATTGGGTGGCTGGGCAGAGGCACTGGCACTTCCCAGACGCGGGCGGGTTGGGCAAGAGCGCCTCCCACCACATGGTGTGTGGGCTGAGGAGGCTCCAACTTCCCAGACTGCTGCCAGACAGGCCACCCTGGCAGACTGGGCCGGGCAGAGGCTCCTTCACAACCCAGTCGGGCGTCGGGCAGAGGCCTCACTCCTCCAGAAGATGGAGGCCGGGCAGAGGCGCCTCCCCACCCGGACGAAGGGTGGTGATGGGCTCCTCAACCTCCGGAGGGAGGGGCGGTCGGGCAGAGGCTCCCTCCTCACATCCCGACGATGGGGTGCTGAAGGTGCAGAGGCCCCCTCACTTCCCAGACGTTTGCGGTCAGGGGTCAGGCCTCCTCACCTTCCAGATGGTGGAATGGGCAGGGCCTCACCTCCCAGACGGTGGGTGGCCAGGCAGAGGGTGCTCCTCACCTCCCAGACAATGGGAGGTCGGGCAGAGGCTCTCCTCACCTGGACGAGTATTGGGTGGTCGGGCAGAGGCGCCCTCACCCTCCCTGACCATGGGTATCGGCAGAGGATCTCCTCACCTCCTGGATGATGGGTCGTCAGGCCGAGGTGCTCCTGACTTCCCGGACGATGGCCGGCCGGGCAGAGGCGCTCCTCAGTTCACAGATGGGGTGGCAGGCAGAGGCACTACTCACTTCCCAGATGGGGTGGCCGGGCAGAGGCGCTCCCCACCTCCCAGATGGTGGTCCGGGTAGAGGACCTCCTCACTTCCCAGACGAAGGGTGGTCGGGTAGAGGCGCTCCTCACTGCCCAGACAGTGGGTGGCAGAGCCGAGGCACCTCCCCTCCATTCCTAGACGGTGTGTGGTCGGGTGCAGAAGCTCACACCTCACTTCCCAGAATGGTTAATGGGCAGAGGCGCCCACACCTCCTGGACGCATGGGGTGTCCCGCAGAGAGCACCTCACTTCCCGGACTGTGGGTGGCCGGCAGAGGTGCCTCCCACCTCCCAGACGGGCGGCCAGACAGAGGTTCTCTCTCACACCCCAGGACGGGCTGCAGGGCAGAGAGCGCCCTCCTTCCAGACGGGCGGGCCGCAGCAGAGGCCACCACACCTCCCATATTGGGTGGCCGGGCATACGCCTCACCTCACAGAGGGATGGGGAGGTCGGCAGAGGGCCCTCACCCTCCCCGGACGCATGGGGTGGCAGGGCAGAGGCACCCTCACACCCTGTGATGACGAAGGGTTGGCAGAAGCGCTCCTCACTTCCCAGACGGGCGGCCAGGCAGAGAGTTCTCATCCCCAGATCGTGCTGGGTGGTCGGCCAGAGGTCCCCCTCTCTCCTCCCATATAGGTGGCTGGCAGACGCATTCCCTCACCTCCCAGAGCTGGGGCTGGCTAAGCAAGGGCACCCCTCACCCCAGATGGGATGGTCGTGCGAGGCTTCCTCCCACTCCCAGACTCCATGGGTGGTCAGGCAGTGAGCGCCTCCCTCACTCCTGCTCAGACCCTAAGTGGTCGGTGCTAGCCTCACCTCCAGACGTTGGGTTGGCTGTACAGATGCCCTCACCTCCCAGAGTTTGGGTGGCCGGGCAGAGTATAACTCCTCACCTCCCAGACCCATGGGCGACAGGTAGAGGCGCCCTCACACCTCCCCCACACCATGGGTGAGCCACAGAGGCGGCCCTCACTTTCCAGAAGGTAAGGGTCGGGCAGAAATGC
>JAKGGE010001243.1:0-12994 GCA_023748175.1 Hoolock leuconedys | reverse complement strand
CTTGTTAGGGGAGACCCTAGGAGCTAGCTGGAAGCCTGTTGCTGGTGGCTTCACTTCGGGAGCACTTAGAGAGCAGGGCATTTGAGTATCCCCACCACACCAGTGTCTGTGGGACCCTTCTCTGAGCTGAGTCTCTCAGACACCAAACCCCAGCCTCCCAGGGTTGAGGTCTGGCTGCTTTCGGTTGCACTGCTGGGGGAGGGGTGGCGGCCCTCTGTCCTGGGTGAATCACCTACCTCTGCCCACCCGCGGAGACCCCGGCTGGGGAGGGCAGGGTGGATGCTGGCTCAAGTGAGGAAGGGCTTTGCCGAGCAGCCAGATTCTCCCCTTGCATAAAGCCTGGCTGTCCATTGCCTGTGGAGAACCATGTGTCTCCCTGGGGGTGTGGGACCTACCAGCTCCCTCCCCTCCCATGATACCTGGACCCTCCCTTGCATCCCAGTTGCTCTGCTGGCCTTTCTGTTTCTAATCCTCCCGGGTCTGGTTGCCCCTTTCCCACACGTTCTCCCCATCCCTCCTGTCAGCCTCAGTGTGAACCTGTCCCCCACTCCTTCCTGGGTCTTGGCCAGGAGGCAGAGAGGCAGGCAGTGGCTTCCATCCGTTGTGTGGGATGGGGCCCAGCTTGTGAGTCTGCTCTCAAAGGCGGTGTGACTGCCCCAGCCTGAGTTCCGCTCCCTCCCATCTTGGGCAAGCACGCCTTGATTCTATCCCCTGCCCTGCGGGAGCCCCCCAGTTGAGCTTTCCTATCCTGGGAAGGGACCCCCTCCAAGACATAAAATTGGAAAGATATGCTCTAGCATGGCACATGTTAAGAACTTGAGTCTTTATTCAGTAGGAGCCATCAGAGATCTTTAGGGAAGGCAAATGATCTGAATTCATACCTAAACGCTGGATTCAGGCCTGGTAGGCACCCAGAAGCTGCCAAAATCCCCGTCCTCAAGAAGCCCTACAATGATGAATGAGAGAAGAGGGCCATAGTAGTAGAAAGAAATGTTTGTAGTGTGCTCTTACTGCAAATCAGAAGGCCACCAAACCCAATCTTGTGGAGATGCATTAGTTGGTGCATTAATGTAAAATAGTAAATGAAATCCAATTTGGTACTTAAGGATGTGAGTTGCGACCCTAGGCAAAGGAAGAGGGAAGAAACCTCAGGAAGAGGGAAAAATAATTTACAGAGATCCAGAGGGAAAAGGAGAGAGAGAGACCAAGGGAAACTGGAGTTTAATTAGCTAAAGGGACAGAGGGCTGGTACTTTTAAAGCTTTGAGAGGGACCAAGTAGCCCTAGGTTAGGGGTAGAGTTTGAACTTGATCCTAAAGGCAGTAAATTAAACTACTGGAGGATTTGCAGGAGACAGGACATGTTCATATTTGCATTTTTAGAAAAATCACTCCAGCTCCATTGTGTAGCCAGAATTGGGTAGAGGAACAAGTCTGAAGATAGGGAGAGAATTCTAGGAGTCTTTGCACCCAAGTAAATCTTGTTTTTGTTTTTTGAGATGGAGTTTCATTGTTGTTGCCCAGGTTGGAGTACAGTGGCGTGGATCTCAGCTCTCACCTGCAACCCCACTGGTTCAAGCAATTCTCCTGCCACAGCTCTTCTGAGTAGCTGGGGATTACAGGCATGCTCACCCTCCGCCCAGCTAATTTTTTGTATTTTTAGTAGAGATGGGGTTTGCCCCCGTTGGCGTGGGCTGGTCTGGAACCCGCCCGCGATCTGCCCGCCTTGGCCTCCCAAAGTGCCGGGACAAGGTGGCGCGTAAGCCACCGCGCCCAGCCTACCCAAGTGAACTTAATGGTGGCTCTAACTGGCATAGTGGGACAGGTATGGGGAGATATGAAGTAGATTTGAGAGACAGAAATAAATGGTGACAATGCAAAAATAAGGGAATTCAAGGATAATAATTTGTTTCTGACCTCTAATCTGGCAGACAGGTACCATTTCAAGCTAGAGTAAACACAAAGTGGGGGAATAGGTTTGAGGTGGGATAGGTGAGTTTCCCATGATTCCAATTAGACATATCTGAAAGAAAGTTGATAGACCTGTCCTAGGGTTTGAGGTCTAGGACAGTAATCTAGAGATAAAAATTACAGGGCCATCATATGGCACTTGAATCCTCAGGGTGTGATGAATTGTCCAGGGAGAAAGTAACAGAATGAGAGGGTAAGAGAATATACAACTGAACCACAAGAAACACTAATATTTAAAAGATGAACAAAAGAAGAACCCATTACAGATGCAGTATAGTAGGTTACAAGTGATAGCAGTTTGAGGAAGAGACTTTCTGAACTGATTCAAGATCATGGTAGTAGAATTAGAAAGAACAAACAGTTCATAGTTAAGGTTTGATAGGCCCAATTAACCAAAGCTAGGTAGAAGAGAAGGAGAAGAATCAAGGATGATTCTGAGATTTCACTTTGGGTCTGGATAAGTTTAGTGTCTTATCTGAGTAATGAAAGACAGGAGATTGGAAAAACTTTCAGATATTTGAATTTGATACACAAGTCATTTCTGTTTATCTAGGCAGACTATTTCCAGCTAATCCCAAGTACTTTCCTCTATTCAACATTTATGTCTCCCTATAAATGACTCTCTAAATATTAAAAAACTCAAAGTACCAAAAATTTAAAGACATATATGATATTATTATCTTTTGGTACATGTGATGAATCAAGTGACTCAAGTGTGTCTAAATATCAGCATTGTTGGTTTCCTGCAGTTACTGAACTAGTGTGATTCTGGCGTAATGTCAAAATACATATAGTAATGAGGGTGTACCTGCCATGAGTAAAATACTAGCAGACAATCCCATAATTCAAGTTTGCCCCAGTTTCTAATCTAGTTCCAAAGAGATATTTGACCTCAAAGAATGATCAAATCTCTGGAGAACCTGTGTTGGAGTATCAGTTCTGATTCATAAACTCTAACACCAAAGATCTAGCAGGCACAATCCTGATTATTAGTTCAGCACAAGGCAGGGAGGAATGGAAGCAACTGGAAAGGAGCTGGTGTGGCTCCTTAAAGTAACAAGGTCAGAGAAGGCTAGCTGGATAAAGACTTAGATTCTCAAAAGCCAGATTTGGATATTGGGAATTCCTGGTTCAAAGAGACTTAGTCAAAAGGGTGATAAATAGTTTTTCCAGCCTCTCCTGGTTTACCTTTACACTAGAATTCTGAAGAATTGGTTACCTCCTATTACTTGTTGAATAATGATAATATTTTAAACTTATATTCTTAGTAAATGCAAAGCTTATTTGGAATAGCTTGAATGGACTAGACCGAAAAAGAATTTAGCCTATTAGAATTGGTGAATAAATAAAAGTAAAGAAGAATAATTTATAATTAGCAAATGAAGTCCCCACCTAAGTGTTTCCTGAGCTCCACACTTTGTGATCATACTCTAAAAAATACATTGAGCTTATTTCTCTAAATAAGACATACTCCTTTTTTTCCTGTTTACTTTACAGAACAAGCTCCCTCTTCCATTATAAGTATAGACTGCCAATTCGTACCATTAGAATGATCACAAACTCTGAACTTGTGAATACATAACTACATTTGAAAAATAGCAATGAATTAAAGTCTAAAATAAATAGTATGGAAGTATAACTTGCATTTTACTTAATAAAATCCATTCTGGAGGCAGTCTTTAGTGTCTTTCTATTTGTGACATTGTTCATACTTAAACTTTGATGTTTTATTGAAATGAGAGTCTCTATTGCTGAGCAGGAAACCAATTAAGTAAAATCAGTAAGACTAGTGGAACGTACAAAGGGAGGTATAAATGTAATAAAATAAAGCCATTTAAAGTATGACATGTTATTACTTAGGTCTGTTTTCAAATGAGTAATCTGTATAAGAAACCCTGTATATGAGGGTCCTCAAATTTGACACCGAATTGATGAACCAACTTTAGAGCAGTTTTTCTTAGAATTGGGGAAGTCTTGCTACTTGGGATCCAGAGGGGAAGAGAGTAGACATAGCCATTGATCTAACTAAAAAGTTTGGCAGTTTTTGTAAGATAAAAGTACACTATCTTGATATGGTGTAGACACACATCAACTACAGGCACCAGAACTGAGTTTGTACTCTTTATATCCTGTCTTATTCAAGATTTCATTGTATGTAAAAAAAAATTTGAGTTATGTATTAAAAGCATCACGATCTGCTATTTGTTCATTCTAGGTGGCATTCATATTACAAAGGACAGGCAAAGGTTTTGATTCCTGCAACATAAATAGGCAGCAGCATTCATGAACCAAATGGATTTTCTTCTTACTTATGTATAATGATCAAAATAATTTACTACTAAAAATGCACTAAATAACACAAAGGTACTAATTCTTTTGTTCAAAGAATAGATTATTAATTCTGTTACCTTGTAAAGTTCTGTAATTTTATGGATGAGTAAGTATAGAAGCTTCTCTTATGAATTTCTATAACTTATAGAACATTAAATACAATGGGCGTTTCTTATTTTTAACAAAAATATAGGGGAGAGTAAAAATGCTTTTCTACTTTATATTTCTTTACCACAAGAAAACTTCTAAGAAAAGGTATAACTTCTTTATCACTCTAATAACCAAATACATTCATATCCTTTTATATAAAAAACCTGACATAATCTTTTAATAGGTGCTAATGTGGATAATATCTCTCTGATTCTGCTTAACTAATCTGGGATATACCTGTTAATATCTAATTTTGAACTCTATATGAATCTTTGTTTTTCTAACATCATGTATTTTGATTTTTATCTTGATATATTTACTATATTTTTTGGTCACTAGATCTTTAAGTTTTATTAGCTGAAACTGTTGAAGGCTTGATAATATGTTGATGTTGGGTTTGATTTAAGACTTTTGGCGTGGATAAGATTATAAATGCGTGTTAATGATAAGGGATACTGAGTAATTTAGTTTCAGACCCAGGTGATCATTCATATTTTAAAATCTAAGTAGAATGAAACTCTGATATAGACAGCAGGTTTTAAGTCACATTTTGTTTACGGAGCCTAAGATTGGCGGTGGTAAAGCTGCCTTGCCATCTAGTGAGCGTTTGCAGATGGCTCTCCCACTTGTTCAGGGAGCCTTTTCCAGACTTTCTGTTTTTAGCAAGGTACACTGCTTGCTTAAACTGACCTAATGCTTTGACATAGTAATAATGCAATAAGAAGAAAAATAGTAGAAATTTCCTCTTTTCTCCATGTTATTATTGACTAGGAAACCTCCAATATAACCTTCATAAAAGCAACAAGGACAAAAGCTCAAAGTGTATAATAATATTTTTGATATTTTAAAAGAAAAGAATCAAAAATGAGAAAAATAATTATTTAATATAACACTCAAAACTGAAAAGAAAACCAATAATATATGGTTTTACAAGTCCTGGTTAAATCTTTTTGGGAGATAGATATTTAATTTATTTCTGGAAATAGGGTGCCATTTCAAGAAGATACCTTAGTATCTATATTCATCTCTCTACTATTCTATTATTCAGACTTCCTAAATCCAGCCATTTATATACATATAGTTAAATAACCTACATGCCTCTCAATTTCCTTCTGTTATTAGTCTTGGCATTACCTTCACTTCCAGTGGTTTGCCTTTCCTCTTATCTTTTCCTGACTATGGTTGTTTCAGAAATTAGTCTCAGAAGTACTGTAAGCCAGGAGAAACTCCCTTTCTCAGGGAAGTTATAAATACCATCTTAGATCTTAGATAAATGAACCAAAAGATTTACTTGTTATATCCCTCTTAGTTTGAATAGGTAGGGTACTGAAACTCTAGTAGAATACGTGTAGACTAGAATATCTAACAGCATTAATATATATAGTTTAAAATTCAGACATTAAGTAGTATTTCTCAAATTAAATACACCTAGAGTTTAGATAGTGGAGGTGAGGGAAGTTGGCTTATTTATCAAACCTCAAAATGAAAATTAAGTTTAATTTCCTTAAAAAGTATAATTTTGAATCTTTAAAGAACAGAGATTCTAAATGTTGAAAATAGAACAGATCTTTCCTGTTACAAGAGATAAAAGCAACTAAAAAAAATAAGGTGCCTAACAGCTGCTGGCTTTGATAATGCTGTCCACGGTTGTGGAAATAGTTTTCTGGCCTCAACTATTAGAACAAATTAAAACTGCTCAGCTTGGTAACTAAGTAAGCTTTTTTTAAGGTACCCAATTCAGGCAACTAAGAACCCTACAGCAGTAACTATGGATGGACAGAGAGCAAAAGGGGAGTGTCAGGTATTCCAGAGTCTTTACTTGGGTTTCCAGTTAGAATCAAATGAAACACTTTCCTATTTGGAAACCAATTTTTTGTTGTTTATTTGTTTGCCAAACTGAGTATTTGGGAGAATTTAGGGTGGTCATTCTAGACCAGTATTTCACTTTCGTATTACACTACTCCTGCAAAATACAAGATGTCCAAAGACATTTGGTATGAAACAATAAAGCATCATAGTTTAAAATCAAATCTGAGGGTAGAGCTTAGCTATTGTTCAGATCTCATTTGAAATTATAGTTTTTCTTTTGAAAATATTATTGAAAGAAAATTCTTCCCAAGTGCTGTAGTTTTTTATTGACATTTCTTGATAAAAAAAGAAATTATATATAGAAAGTAAATTCTAGCCAAATATGCAAACTATTTATAACACAATTTAATTTTAGTTTTTATTTTAGTATTGGTTACAGAAACAAAAAATGCTCCACATTCTTTGGGGGAATTAAAGAGATAAGGAACAATTTAAATATATTATTAATTACATATTTGGGGGAATAGATTTGTCTTAAGCATATATTAGAAAGACTTTTAGCTTTTTTAAAAAGGAAATATCTTGTACTATAGGTATTGGTGTTCAGGAACAATTTGTCTTGTAACATATATCGGGGGTCAATAAAATTTTTTTCTGTGAAAGACCAGATAGAAAATATTTTACTTTTGCAGGATGCATGGTCTCTCACAGCCACTCCAACAACTTCGGTTTGTAGCATAAAAGCAACCATAGACATTATGTAAATTAAAGGCATGGCTGTGTTTCAGTAAAACTTCACTTACAAAAAAAAACAGGTGGTGGGCAACATTTGGCCGTGAGCCATAATTTGCCTCCTTCTGTTTTCTATCAATGTAAAGGTAGCCTATAGAGAGATCCAAGAATTGGGGACCAAGCCCCGTTTCTCTAAGGGGTTCTATTGGAATACTATCACGAGTCCTGGGAACCACCCAACTCTTAGGGACTAGAATTCTTGGGGGGTAGGGAGTATGGAATTACAAAATATGGTTTTGTTATGGTTTTGTTGTTTGTTTTGTTTTTAACAGATGACTCTTACAAACTAAAATTTGAGGATCACTGGCTAAGATTGTCAATGATACTTAGCAACAAATATTGCCCCCGCCATTCATACCAAGAGTCACTACAGTGAACAAGATAAATAAATTCTTGTCTTCATATTAGAACTTAGTCTACTAAGAAACTGAGCAAAATAAATAACTATTTTAAAACTATTATGTTAGTTGTGATAAGGGCTAGGAGAAAAATGAAACAGAAGAAAGAGGAAACTAGGCAACATTGCAAAAGTTTTGGATAGGGTGGCCAGAAAAGGCTCATCAAAAGATGTATTTGAGTAAAGACCTGAAGGAGAGGGAACAAACGCTATGTAATATCTGGGGAAAAGTGCTCTGGGACGGGGACAAAACAAGGCCTTACTCAGTTCAAAAGAAAGCATGACTGCTTTTTCAAGGGACAGTAGATAGTCTGGCTAGATAGAAGTAGGCGTCAGCTGAGGGAGAGTATTGAGATAGGAAGTCATAGATAACAGAAATCCAAGTCAAGTATTAGAACCTTGGGTTATTGTAGGGACTTTAGTTTTCCTCTTTCAGTGGAGGTTTTAACAGCATCATTCTGGCTGCAGATTGGTCTGTTAGAAGAGTGTGGAAACAAGGAGAGCAGTTTGCATGTCATTGCAAAATTTTGATGAGATTATTATACCACCAAGGAGGTAGCACTGGTGAAATGAGTAGATTATATATTTTGATACTAGAGCCAACAGATTTGTTTTCTTTTTATTTTAGATTCAGGGGTACATGTGCTGGTTTGTTATATAGTAAACTAGGTGTGTGAGGGTTTGTTGTACAGATTTTTGTTACGGGTTCTAAGCCTGATACCAATATTTATTTTTTCTGACCTTTTCCTCCTCCACCTTCCACCCTCAAGTAGGCTAGTATCTGTTCTTCCCTCTTTGGGTCCATGAGTTCTCATGTTGCTTCATTTATTAAGGGAGAATATGTGATGTTTGTTTTCTGTTTCTGCATTGGTTGCTAAGGATGTGGCAGCTCCATCCATGTTCCTGCAAAGACATCTCATTCTTTCTTTTTCATGGCTGCATAGTATTCCCTTGGTGTATATGTACATTTTTCTTTTATCAATCTGTCATTAATGGGCATTTAAGGTTAATTCCATGTTTTTGCTATTGTGAATAGTACTGCTATGAACATGCAAAATTTTCTTTTGGTAGAATAGTTTATATTCCTTGGGCATATACCCAGTAACAGAATTACTGATTGAATAGTAGTTCTGTTTTTGGGGCTCTGAGGAATTGCCATAGTGTTTTCCACAATGGTTGCAATCTAATTTGCTTCTCCCACCAACAGGGGTGTAAGTGTCTCTTTTCTCCAAGTAACCTTGCCAGCATCTGTTTTTGTTTGTTTTGTTTTTTGAGATAGAGTCTCACTCTGTCAGCCCAGGTTGGAGTGCAGTGGCGCATCTCGGCCTACTGCAACCTCCTCCCGGTCCAAGCTGCCCGTGCCTCCTGAGTAGCTGGGATTACAGTGCAAGTATGCATCACCACACCTGGCTAATTTTTTGTACTTTAGTGAGATAGTTTCACCGTGTTAGCCAGATTGGTCTTGGATCTTCTGACCTCATGATCCCCCGCCTCAGTTCCAAAAAGTGCTGGGATTATTATGGTATTGCCACCAATCAGCTGTACCTGTTATTTTTTGGACATTTTAATAGCCATTCTGACTGGTGTGTAGGATACAACCCGCCTGTGGTTTTGACTTGTATTTCTAATGATCAGTGATGAGCTTTTTTCATATGCTTGCTGCAAGCCACATGTATGTCTTCTTCGAAAAGTGTTTGTTCATGTCCTTGCCCAATCTTTTTTAATGGGGTTGTTTTTCATTGTAACGTATAAGTGCCTTATATTAATAGATATGCTGGGTGGGTATTAGACCTTTTGTCAGAGGCATAGTTTGCAAATATTTTCTCCCATTCTATAGGTTGTCTGTTTGCTCTTTGATAGTTTCTTCTGCTGTGCAGAAGCTCTTACATTTAATTAGATGCCATTTGTCAATTTTGATCCAACAGATTTTTGATGATAGTTTGGATATGTGTTGTGAATAAAAGACAAGTCAAGGATGAATGCAAGGAGCTTTTGTCCTATGCGGCTGGAAGAAGAATGGAGTTGATGTTTACTGATGTGTATAAAACTTCAAGAGAGGAGGGTGTGAGATGGAATTATCAGAAGCTTAATTGTAGATTTGTTAAGATTGAGAGGATGGCTGTTAGACATGCAAGAGGTTTTGAGTAGGGGAACTAAGATGTGAGAGCTGGACTTTTTGGGAAGCTTGAGCTAGAGAGATCTTCCTCTGAGTCACTGCTTGTATGGATTGGATTATATTTGAAGCTATGAGCCTGGATGACATCAACAAGATGAGTGAGCATAGATGGAAACAAGAAACTGTGCAATGATGGATCCCAGGACACTCTAACGGCGGTAGAAAGTGGAAAATGAGGAATCCAGCCAAGAAGAGCAGTAACAGAGACAGAAAGATAACCAGGCAAGGAAGTATGCTGCGTGGGAGGCAAATGAGGAAAATGCTTTGAGGGAGGAGGAGAAGAATGATCTGGCTGTGTACAATACTGCAGTAGGTCCAAATGAGTCAATAACCACAGTTGACCATTGGATTTAACAAGAGTCATTAGTAGCCTTGTTCAATGGGGTTGCTGGGGTGAAAGCCTCATAAAGTGGATCTAGGTTAAGCTGAGAAGAGAGAAATTGGAGGCAATGAGGTGTGGCCGATAAAGGTTACTGCTAGGAAGATTGAAAAATGAAGGGCAGTAGCTGGAGGAGAGATCAGGAGATCAGAGAAATGCTAGAGGAGAAATGTTGGCTCTTACAAACTATTTTGAGGAACAGAGAAAAACAGCCCTATTAGCAACTGTGGGAAGAGTATCTGCTATTCCCATCCTCCCAAGCAATTGGGTACCACTTTCAGAACAGAAACAACACTTACCAGGGGCAGGGGCACAGTGGCTCACGCCTGTAATCCCTAGCACTTTGGAGGCCAAGGTGGGAGGACCTGGGGTCAGGAGATGAGACCATTCTGGCTAACATGGTGAAACCCGTCTCTACTAAAAATACAAAAACAAAATTAGCGGGCATTGGTGTGAGAGCCTGTAGTCCCAGCTACTCAGGAGACTGAGGCAGAGAGAATGGTGTGTGAACCCTGGAGGCCCGGGCTTTACAGTGAGCCCAGATCACAGCACTGCCTCAGCCCTGAGCAACAGGCCCGAGACTCCATTACAAAAAAAAAATAAAGAAAGAAAGAAAGAAAAGAAACAACACCAGGGAATAGAGAGTAGTGGAATACCCTTTGTGCACAGTAAGATGCTTGTAATCCCAGCACTTTGGGAGGCCGGCAGGCAGGATCCACCCGAGGTCCAGCAGATCGACACCATGGGTGAAACCCTGTCTCTACCCAAAGCCACAAAAAAATTAGCCCGAGGCGTGGTGGCGAGGCGTATATGTAGTCCCAACTACTCGGAGGCTGAGGCAGGAGAATGGCGGGAACCCGGAGGCGAGACTTGCAGTGAGCCAGATCATGCCACTCAGCCTGGGGAGACAGGCGAGACTCCGTCTCAAAAAAAAAAGAGTAAAAATTATAATTAGTACTTGGAATGCCTGCAAATGTGAATACTACCTTCTCTATGTCATTTTGTGTTCTATAAATAATCTCCTGACATCCTAAAATACCTTTGACATCCATTTGAATTTTATCAACCATTGTGTATATGTATTTAAGATGTATATTCCAAAATGTATCGCGTGTGTGTGTGTATGTGTATATGTATATACATATATATTTGAGATAGAGTCTCCCTCTGTCACCAGGCTGGAACAGTACGTGATCTCAACTCACACTTGACATCTACCTCCGGGTTTCAAACAATTCTACTGCCTCAGCCTCCCAAGTAGCTGGGATTACAGGTGCCTGCACACACCCGGCTATTTTTGTATTTTTTACTAGAGGCGGGGTTTCACTATGTTGGCCAGGCTGGTTCAAACTCCTGACCTCAGGTGGCTCTCCCCTGCTTTAGCTGGTGCTGGGATTACAGGTATGAGCCACCTTGCCTGGCCTCAGATGCATATTTTAAATGGAGATTCAGAAATAACTTTAATTTGTGCAATTTGAATTGTCATTTTGCTTTATATTTATACTTTTAGCATTAGTCAAATTAGTAAGCTCTAGTTTCAAAACAGACTTCCTTGGCAATAATTTCTCAGTTCTATAAAATATGAAAATCTGGGCTGGGCACAGTGGCTTATGCCTGTAATCCTGCACTTTGGGAGGTCAGGCAGGTGATCACAAGGTCAAGAGATCGGTAACCATCCTGGCCAACATGAAATCCTGTCTCAAAATACAAAAATTAGCTGGGCATGGTGGTGCGCGACCCCTTAATCCCAGCTACTCTTGGGGAGACTGAGGCAGGAGAATCACTTGAACCCAGGAGGCGGAGGTTGCAGTGAGCGAGATTATGCCACCTGCATCTGTGCCTGGTGACAGATGGTGACTCCATTCCAGCACTTTGAGAGGCCATGGTGGGATGATCACAAGGTCAGGAGTTTGGGACCAGCTTGGTCAATATGGTGAAACTCTGTCTCTACTGAAAATACAAACATTATTCGGGCTCGCTTGGTAGGGCTTCAGTAGTCCCAGCTACTTGGGAGGCTGAGGCAGGAGAATCGCTTGAACCCGGGAGGTGGAGGCCAGTGAGAGATAGCACCACACTGGTACTCCAGCCTGGGCAAACAAGCAAGACTTCATTTCAAAAAAAAAAAAAAAAAATATGTTTTATAGAAATATTCTACATAGTTCAATACCATCCTACATAGTTCAGAGTTGAGTGGCTTTAAGTATAAACCATGTCTATAAGTGACCAAATGAATATGCAAGTATTTTTTTCATTCCTAAAGAAGTAAAAACATACATAACCAGCCAGTTATATCCAAAGACCGCTAATATAGGCCAGTTTCTTTAACAAATGCTGTTATCTCTGTGTGGGAATTTGAAAGGATCAACACTTAATCAGTAGAAACTCTCCTAAGCATATCAAGATATCAGAAACTTAAGAACAAAATGCTGTGTTTTTTGCAGTGTTACATTTAAGTAATTGAGTACCTATCTTCCATAATTTCATCTGGAGCAAGTTTACATGAAAGTAGTGGGAATATGTATGCAGAGAAAAGGGAGACAAGAGGAATATTTTGCATTCTTTAATGAGAAGTTCAGGTGACTTTTAAAAAATTATTGTTTTATGATTAAGTCAGCCTACTATTTATCCTAAATTATAAATCTCAAATCTTTATTTTCTACCAAACTGTTATTTTTAAAATAAGGGTTAATCTGTCATTCTCATTTTAATCAGGTAGAGGCAGCACAGGAGCACAGTAGCTCCAGATACTTGCCTCAATAATCAATTTTTCTAAATATAAACGATTTTAAACAAACCATTTAAAATTGTTATAGAATATTATTAAAACATTCACAGTTTATTAGACCAGTAGACAGCTTAGTCTCCTATTCACAATCCTACCCTGTCTGTTGCTACAATAACCTTTATCCAATGAGTACTTGGTAATGAAGATCTGAGAAAGTCTCATCTTCTGAAAAGGCTCATAATGCCTATGGCCAATATTGATGCTTA